>JAGDQP010026048.1:646-23260 GCA_022664845.1 Lepisma saccharinum
GCAAAGAGATTTCATGAATTATGTTGTACAATAGTTCTATTCTACTAGAAATGCATTGTATATAGTAAACCAAACGCAATTTCGATATTATTAATCAAAAGCACAAATTACAGCATTAAGATTGCTTTTTTACTTACGTTCCACAGAAATTCGATAATTTCACATAATCCTCTTAAGTTGTAGACAATTTGAAAGTATCGTCACTGGGTGATTAACAAATTTGCCCGTAACAATGAACAACAATAAAATGAATATTGTTGTACAAAGTGTTTATGTAACTAACGTTATTCAATGAAGTATTGAGAAACTGATTGATTTCGAGCTTGAAACTAATTCTTATTGCTCTTGTCTTGACAGATGATATAATAATTACATAACATAAACACCAGAAGTTTCATTTGAATAGCACCACTGAAAATTCATTTGTCTCCAAAGTTAATGTTATCAGCGGTAATTCGCTGTAGTACTATTAACGCAAATCGTTTACAGTTCATTCATTTCCTTCCGACTCTAGTTTTACCAGTCAGATCATGTTTGTTAAATCGTGTTTGTAAAATGTTACAGTTAAATTGGCTTTGGAACATTCAATGTTTGAATTGACAAGAACTAGGAGGAGAGATTGTGTTCTTAATAATAACATGATATACTTATAATAGTATCTTTGTGTTCTAATATAGAATACATTGCAAACTACCATGATCAACTAGTAGCCATATCATTCGAGTTATTTGCAAAGATATTTCATGAATTATGTTGTACAGGAGTTCTATTCTACTAAAAATGCATTTTATTTGGTAAACAGAACGCAATTTCAGCATTATTAACTTAAAAGCCCAAATAACAAACTACAGCGTTAGGATTACTTTTTTACTTACGTTACCCCAGAAATTCGATAATTTCATGTAATCCTTGTAAGTTGTAGAGAGATTGAAAGAATCGTTGCTGGGTGATTAACAACTTTGCCCGTAACAATGACCTACAATAAAATGAATATTGTTGTACAATGCGTTTATATAACTAACGTTATTCGATGAAGTATTGAGAAACTGATTGATTTCGAAATCAAAACGACATCGTATTGCGCTTGTCTTTATTTTATTTTTATGTTTTTTATTTTTTATTTTATTTTCAAATTACATCGTAAAACGGTGCCAGACTGTATTGAGATAGTCTTGGAAATACAAATATACATACAAATAATGAAAAAGGAAAATTACATCAATGGAGAATTGAAACATGGATTAGGTCACAGAACATATAAACTTTTCAATCTCCTTAAGATTATAACCTTCACAATTTATCAATAACTCTTTGATCATTAACTTAATTCTTTTTGTATTGGTATTCTTTATCCTATCAGGTAAAAGGTTATAAAATTTTACACCCTGGGATTTGTACGACATTTTTGTTTTTTTGTCAATCTGTTTTTTATGGTTATTAAATTGTTGTTATATCTCGTACTATAAGAATGTACTACAGCACCGGTCAGAAATTCATCTTTGTGAGAATTTATGTAGATTAAACAGTGGTAAATAAACATGCACGGAACCGTCATTATTTCCAATTTTTTGAACATACCTCTACATGAATTTAAAAAATTCAATCCTAAAATTGCTCTTATTGCCTTCTTTTGTCATAAAAATACTAAATTAGACTCCACAGAACAACCCCAAAATAATATTCCGTAATTCAACTGACTGTGAAATAAAGAATGATACGCCATGCATATATACTTCTGTGACAGACAGGAACGTAATTTTCGAATTAGATAAATACTTTTGGACAATTTACTAATAAGATACTCAATATGCATTTTCCATTTTAAAGAGCAATCTATATACATGCCTAGATATTTTATGCTATTAGATTTATTTTTTGCAATTATGCCTCTCTTTAAGGAAAAATAAATACTTTCGGTTTTATCAATATTAATCGTCATGTCATTTTCATAGAATCATTTTATCATTATATTTAATTCATCGTGTTTAGAAGCTACCAATGTATCTAGATTATCATTACCCATTAACAAGGTTGTGTCGTCTGCATACAATACTGGTGATACTGACATCACTTTAGGAAGATCATTTAAGAAAATAACAAATAATATAGTACCGAATATGGAGCTCTGAGGAACACCTCTATTAAGAGTCTTGTACCCAGATAATCTACCATTAACCATTACCGGCTGTCTACGATTCAATAAATATGTACGTATAATATTTAAACTCAATCCTCTTATTCCATAATTTTAATTTCTCTACTAGTAAATGGTGAGGAACAGAATCAAAAGCTTTACTTAAATCCAGTAAAGTGACAGACGTTATCTTTTTCTCTTCGAAATTTTTTATTATTTCCCCTACAATCTTTTCGATTGCATCTATTGTACCATATCCAGGGCGAAAACCGTATTGACAAGGATGTATGATTTTGTTCAAATTCAAAAATTCATTCAACTGCTCCACAATGATCATTTCGAATATCTTTGAAACAATGGGGACTAAAGTAATTGGTCTATAATTAGCCGGCAATGATTTATCACCCTTTTATATATGGGTATTACAACAGAACCTTTAAGAATTTCAGGAAATATACCATGCAATCTCGATCTGTTCATCAAAATAACCAATTCGGAACAATTATGTCCTCTATATGTTTTATTAGATAAGTAGACATACCAAATGCATCTTCAGAATAACTAGTCTTTAATCTTTTTGATGCCAGAATTATACAATTAGGTGTTATTTTTTGAAGTTCAAAATCACGTTGAACTGCAACATCTCTTTTTATATATTGATACATGCTTTTTGGATTACTTGCAGAAGTTTGGGTTTCTGCAGTTTTAATAAAAAATGTATTGAAAACATCAGGTGATATCGCAATATCATCATCATTTTTTTTCTTATGTTGTGCCTCATTATTTATAATTGCCCAAGCTTTGGAATTTTTTTGTTTGGCCGCTTTGATTGATTTATCACTATACAGGATTTTAGCTTTTTTGATTTCTTTTCAAACAACAAGCATTGTGTTGAGTTTTTTTCCTGTTGGATGTTCGTTCCAATGGGCAATAAGTTTGTATGCCAACCTGAATAATGTTCATAAATGTTTTCCATTATATATCTACATCCTCTTGATCATTAAGAATTTCTTCAAAATCCATGGACATTAAATAACTCCTAAGATTCATAACATTTCCAATACGCAATCTGCGGAAAATTGTAAAATACCCGCGTTCATTAGTAATATCATCTTTAAATGTCGGTTCATAAATTATCCACAATGCTAGATGGTCAGCTATGGCCGGTGCCATAGTGCCGCAATATAAATTTGTCAAAGTTTTGTTAACAATCACATTATCTAGACAAGCATCATTGCGGGTTGGTAAGCAATTTCTATAGCACCAATTTAAGGAGTTCAGGGCGTTATTAAATTTTTTTACAATTGAAGATTCAGGCTTCAAAATGTCGATATTTATGTCTCCCACTATAATCATATCATAATCTTTGTGTTTACTTATCATGTCATAAAGTTGTTCCATTTTATCATTAAACAAATCACAATTACAATCCGGAGTTCTATATATCACAATTAATATTAACTTGATATCCCTAATTCTAGAACCGATAATTTCAAACTCTTTTGAAGAACATAATAAAGATATATCGATATTGACAAATGAAAATTTTAGGTCATTTCTTATATATAGGGCTACACCACCATAATTACTGTCAGTTCTACAATAATAATTTAACAATTTGTAATTGGTAGGTTTATATAATAGCATTTCATTTTCACATAACCAATGTTCATTGACAGTGAACAATTTCACTGGATATTCGTTTAAAAAAATATCAATCTCGTCTATTTTGTTCCTAATTGATTGAACATTGATGTTGACAATTGAAATAGCATTGGCACTGACGCACTTAATATCATCTTCTCAGATGATATAATAATTTACTAACAAAAACACCAAAAGTTTCATTTTAATAGCACCAATGAAAATTGATTTGTGATCCAAAGTTAATGTTTTCAACGGCAATTCGCTGTAGTATTTTTAACGCAAATCGTGTACAATTAATTCATTTCCTTCCGGCTCTAGTTGTACCAGTCGGATGATGTTTGTTAATCTATGTTTGTTAAAATGTTTCTGTTAAACTGGCTTTGGACCATTCACGGTTTGAATTAACAAACGTTAGGAACAGAGCTTGTGTTCTGTATAATAACCTGATATTCTTGTAATCGTATCCTTGTGTTCTAATCTAGAATACATTGCCAAATTACCATGGTCAACTAGTAGAAATATCATTCGGGTTATTTGCAAAGATATTTCATGAATTATGTTGTACAAGAGTTCTATTCTACTAAAAATGCATAGTATTTAGTAAACCAAACGCAATTTCAACATTATTAATTTAAAAACACAAATTATACCATTAAGATTGAATTTTTACTTACGTTCCACAGAAAGTCGATAATTTCATATAAACCTTGTAAGCTGTAGACAAATTGTAAGCATCGTTGCTGGGTGATTAGCAATTTTGCCAACAACAATGCCCTACAATAAAATGAATATTGTTGTACAATGCGTTTATATTGGTAACGTTATTCAATGAAGTATTGAGAAACTGATTGATTTGGAGCTCAAAACGACATCATAATTTGCTAATCTTGTTTGATCATATATTATTTAACTAACATAAAGACTAGAAGTTTCATTTTAATAGCACCACTGAAAATTCATTTGCGCTCCAAAATTGATGACACTCTAAAAGGTAATTCGCTGTAGTTCTTTTATCGGATATCGTATACAGTTCATTGATTTAGTTCCGAGTTTAGTTGTACCAGTGAGATCATGTTTGTTAAATCGTGTTTATTGAGAGATTATAGTTAAACTGGCTTTGGAACATTCACGGTTTTAATTGATAAGAATTAGGAACTGAACTTGGGTTCTTTATAATAACCTGACATTCTTGTAATAGTATCTTTGTGTTCTAATCTAGAATACATTGCAAACTACCGTGGTCATAATCGTGTAGAATTCATTCATTTCCTTCCGAGTCTAGTTGTACCAGTCAGATCATGTTTGTTAATTCGTGTTTGTTAAATGTAACAATTAAATTGGCTTTGGATCATTCACTGTTTGAAATGACAAGAATTAGGAACAGAGCTTGTGTTCTTTATAATAACCTGATATTCTTGCAATAGTATCTTTGTGTTCTAATTTAGAATACATTGCCAAACTACCATGCTCAACTAGTAGCCATATCATTCGAGTTATTTGCAAAGATATTTCATGAATTATGTTATAGAAGAGTTCTATTCTACTAAAAATGCATTGTATTTAGTAAATCAAACGCACTTTCAACTTTATTAATTTAAACGAAAATTACAGCATTAAGATTGCTTTTTTACTTACATTCAAACAGAAATTCGATAATTTCATATAATCCCTGAAAGTTGTAGACAAATTGAAAGAATCGTTGGTGGATGATTAAAAATTTTGCCCGTAAGAATGGCCTAGTATAAAATGAATATTGTTGTACAATGCGTTTATATTACTAACGTTATTCAATGAAGTATTGGGAAACTGATTGATTACGAGCTCAAAACGACATCGTATTGAGCTAATCTTACTTCATCATGTAATATTTAACTAACATAAAGAATAGAAGTTTCATTTTAATAGCACAATTGAAAATTCATTTGTGATCGAAAGTTGATGTTCTCAACGGTTATACGCTGTAGTACCTTTAACGCAAATCGTCTACAGTTCAATCATTTCCTTCCGAGTCTAGTTGTACCAGTGACATCACGTGTGTTAAATCGTGTTTGTTAAATGTTACAGTTAAATTGGCTTTTGATCATTCACAGTTTTAATTAACAAGCATTACGATCACAGCTTTTGATGTTTATAATATCCTAATATTCTTGTAATAGTATTTTAGTGTTTTAATCTCGAATATATTACCAAACTACTATTCTCAACTAGTAACCATATCATACGAGTTATTTAAAAGATATTTGATGAATTATGTTGTACAAGACTTCTATTCTAGTAAAAATGCACTGTATTTCGTAAACAAAACGCAATTTGAACATTAATTATTTAAAAGAAAATTTCAGCATTAAGATTGCTTTATTACTTAAGTTTAACCAGAAATTAGATAATTTCGTATAATTCTTGAACGTTTTAGACAATTTGAAAGACTCTTTGCTGGGTGATTAACAATTTTACCAGTAATAATGCCCTACAATAAAATGAATATTGTGGTACAATGCGTTTATATTACTAACGTTATTCAATGAAGTATTGAGAAACTGATTGATTTCGAGCTCGAAAGGACATCGTATTGCACTAGTCTTGTCAGATGATATAATAATTAAATAACATAAGCACCAGAAGTTTCATTTTAATAGCACCACTGAAAATTCATCTCCCTACAAAATTAATGCTATCAACGGAAATTCCCTGTACTACTTTTAACGCAAATCGTGTACAGTTCATTCTTTTCCTTCAGGTTCTAGTAGTACAAGTGAGATCATGTTTGTTAAATCGTGTTTGTTAAATGTTGCAGTTAAATTGGCTTTGGATCGTTCACAGTTTCAATTAACAAGAATTAGGAACAGAGCTTGTGTTCCTTATAATAACATGATATTCTTATAATAGTATCTTTGTGTTCTAATCTAGAATACATTGCCAAACTACCATGCTCAACTAGTTGCCATATCATTCGAGTTATTTGCAAATATATTTCATGAATTATGTTGTACAAGAGATTCTACTAAAAATGCATTGTATTTAGTAAACCAAACGCCATTTCAACATTATTAATTTGAAAGCACAAAAAAGCATTAAGATTGCTTTTTTACTTTCGTTCCACAGAAATTCCATAATTTCATATAATCCTCTTAAGTTGTAGACAAATTGAAAAAATCGTTGCTGGGTGCTTACCATTTTTGCCCGTAACAATGCTCTACAATAAAATGAATATTGTTGTACAATGCGTTTATATTACTAACGTTATTCAATTAAGTATTGAGAAATTGATTGATTTCGAGCTCGAAACGACATCGTATTGCACTTGTCTTGTCAGATATTATAATAATTAAATGAAATAAACACCAGAAGTTTCATTTTAATAGAACCAGTGAAAATTAATTTGTCTCCAAAGTTAATGCTATCAACTTTAATTCGCTGTAGTACTTTTAACGCAAATCGTTTAAAGTTCATTCATTTCCTTCCGACTCTAGTTGTAGCAGTGAGATCATGTTTATTAAACCATGTTTTTTAAAATGTTACATGTATTTTAGAATCCATTTTTTAGAATGCATTGTATTTAGTATACCAAACGCAATTTCAACATTATTAATTTAAAATCACAAAAAAGCATTAAGATTGCTTTTTTACTTACGTTCTATAGAAATTCGATCATATCATATAATCCTCTTAAGTTGTAGACAAATTGAAAGTATCGTTTCTGGGTGATCAACAATTTTGCCCGCATGTATGCCCTACAATAAAATGAATATTGTAATACAATGCTTTTATATTAGTAACGTTAGATATTGAAGCATTGGGAAACTGATTTAAATGGTGCTCAAAACGACCTCGCGATGAACTAATCATGTTTGATCATCTAATAATTAACCATCATAAAGACTAGAAGTTTCATTTTAATAGCACCACTGAATATTCACTTGTGCTCCAAAGTTGATGAGGCTCTCAACGGTTATTCGCTGTAGTACGTTTGACGCAAATCATCTACATTTGATTCATTTACTTTCGAGTCTAGTTGTCCCAGTGAGATCATGTTTGTTAAATAGTGTTTGTTAAATGTTGCAGTTAAATTGGCTTTGGAACATTCACGGTTTGAATTAACAAACATTACGAACAGATCCAACATAATTCATGAAATATCTTTGCAAATAACTCGAATGTTATGGCTACTAGTTGACCATGGTAGTTAGCAATGTATACTAGATTAGAACACAAAGACACTATTACAAGAATATCAGGTTATTATAAAGAACACAAGCTCTGTTCCTAATTCTTGTCAATTCCAACAGTGAAAGTACCAAAGGTAATTTAACTGTAACATTTAACAAACACGATTTAACAAACATGATCTGACTGGTACAACTAGACTCGGAAGGAAATGAATGAACTGATCACGATTTGCGTTAAAATTACGACAGCGAATTACCGTTGAGAGCATCATCAACTTTGGAGCACAAATAAATTTTCAGTGGTGCCATTAAAATGAAACATCTAGTCTTTATGTTAGTTAATTATTACATGATAAAACAAGATTAGCGCAATGCGATGTAGTTTTGAGCTCCAAATCAATCAGTTTCTCAATACCTCATTGAATAACGTTACTAATATAAACGCATTGTACTACAATATTCATTTTATTATACGACATTGTTGCGGGCAATATTGTTAATCAACCAGCAACGATTCTTTCAAATTGTCTACAACTTAAGAGGATTATTTGATATCATCGAATTTCTGTGGAAAGTAAGTAAAAAACCAATCTTAATGCTTTAATTTGTGCTTTTAAATTAATAATGTTGAAATTGCGTTTGTTTTAACAAATACAATGCATTATTAGGAGAATAGAACTCTTGTACAACATAATTCATGAAATATCTTTGCAAATAACTCGAATGATATGGCTACTAGTTGACCATGGTAGTTTGCCAATGTATTCTAGATTAGGACACAAAGAACTATTACAAGAATATCAGGTTATTATAAAGAACACAAACTCCGTTATTAATGCTTGTTAATTCAAACCGTGAATGATCCAAAGGCAGTTTAACTGTAACATTTTAACACACATGGTTTAACAAACATGATCTCACTGCTACAACTAGAGTCGGAAACAAATGAATGAACTGTACACGATTTGCGTTAAAAGTACTACAACGAATTAAAGTTGATAGCATTAACTTTGGAGACAAATGGATTATCACTGGTGCTATTAAAATGAAACTTATGGTTTTTATGTTATTTAATTATTATATCATCTGACAGGACAAGTGCAATACGCTGCCGTTTCGAGCTCGAAATCAATCAGTTTCTCAATACTTCATTGAAGAAAATTAGTAATACGAACGCATTGTACAACAATATTCATTTTATTGTAGAGCATTCTTGCGGGCAAAATTGTTAATCACCCAGCAACGAGACTTTCAATTTGTCTACAACTTAAGTGGATTATATGAAATTATCGAATTTCTGTGGATCGTAAGTAAAAAAGCAATCTCAATGTTGTAATTTGTGCATTTAAATTAATAATGTTGAAATTGCGTTTAGTTAACCAAATACAATGCATTTTTTGTAGAATAGAACTCTTGTACAACATAATTCATGAAATATCTTTGCAAATAACTCCAATGATATGGCTACTAGTTGACCATGGTAGTTGGGCAATGTATTCTAGATTAGAACACAAAGATACTATTAAAAGAATATCAGGTTATTATAAAGAACACAAGCTCTGTTCCTAATGCTCTTTAATTCAAACCGTGAATGATCCGAAGCCAATTTAACTGTAACATTTAACAAACACGATTTAACAAACTATATCTCACTGGTACAACTAGACTCGGAGGAAATGAATGAACCGTACACGGTTTCCGTTAAAAGTACAACAGCGAATTACCGTTGAGACAACATCAATTTTGGAGCACAAATGAATTTTCAGTGGTGCCATTAAAATGAAATTTCTAGTCTTTATGTTACTTAATTATTACATGATCAAACAAGATTAGCGCAATGCGATGTCTTTTTGAGCTCCATATCAATCAATTTCTCAATACGTCATTGAATAACCTTACTAAAATAAACGCATTGTACTACAATATTCATTTTATTATACGGCATTGTTGCGGGCAATATTGTTAATCCCCCAGCAACGATACTTTCAATTTGTGTACAACCTAAAAGGATTATTTGATATCGAATTTCTGTGGAAAGTAAGTAAAAAAGCAATCTTAATGCTTTAATTTGTGCTTTTAAATTAATAATGTTGAAATTGCGTTTGGTTTACCAAATACAATGCATTTTTTGTAGAATAGAACTCTTGTACAACATAATTCATGAAATAGCATTGCAAGTAACTCGAATGATATGGCTACTAGTTGAGCATGGTATTTCGGCAATGTATTCTTGAATAGAACACAAAGATACTATTACAAGAATATCAGGTTATAATAAAGAACACAAACTCTGTTGCTAGTGCTTGTTAATTCAAACGGTGAATGATCCAAAGCCAATTAAATTGTAACATTTTAACAAACACGATTTAACAAAAATGTAGTCACTGGTACAACTAGAATCGAAAGGAAATGAATGAACTGTACACGATTATTTAACTGTTATTTAATTATTATATCATCTGACAAGACAAGTGCAATACGATGTCGTTTGGAGCTCGAAATCAATCAGTTTCTCACTACTTCATTAAATAACGTTAGTAATATGAACGCATTGTACAACAATACTCATTTTATTGTAGGGCAGGTTTGCTGGCAAAATTGCTTATCACCCAGCAACGGTACTTTCAATTTGTCTACAACTTACAAGGATTATATGAATTTATCGAATTTCTGGGGGAACGTAAGTAAAAAAGCAATCTTAATGTTGTAATTTGTTATTTGTGCTTTTAAGTTAATAATTTTGAAATTGCGTTTGGTTCACCAAATACAATGCATTATTAGGAGAATAGAACTCTTGTACAACATAATTCATGAAATATCTTTGCAAACAACACGAATGATATATCTACTAGTTGAGCATGGTAGTTTGGCAATGTATTCTAGATTAGAACACAAATATACTATTGCAAGAATATCAGGTTATTATAAAGAATACAAGCTCAGTTATTAATTCTTGTCAGTTAAAACGGTGAATGATCCAAAGCCAATTTAACTGTAACATTTTAACAAACACGATTTAACGAACATGATCTCACTGGTACAACTAGAATCGGATGGAAATGAATAAACTGTACACGATTTGCGATAAAAGTACTACAACGAATTACCGTTGAGAGTATCAACTTTGGATCACAAATGAATTTTCAGTGTTGCTATTAAAATGAAACTTCTAGCCTTTATGTTAGCTAATTTTTACATGATCAAACAAGATTAGCGCAATACGATGTCGTTTCGAGCTCGAAATCAATCAGTTTCTCAATAGTTCATTGAATAACGTTAGTAATATAAACGCATTGTAAAACAATGTTCAATTTTATGTAGCGCAGTTTTGGTGGCAAAATTGCTAATCACCCAGCAACGATTATTTCAATTTGTCTACAACTTACAAAGATTATATGAAATTATCGAATTTCTGGGGGAACGTAAGTAAAAAACAATCTTAATGCTGTAGTTTCTTATTTGTGTTTTTAAGTTGAAATGTTCAAATTGCGTTTTGTTTACCAAATACAATGTATTTTTGTGGAATAGAACTCTTGTACAACATAATTTATGAAATATCTTTGCATATAACTCGAATTATATGGCTACTAGTTGAGCATGGTAGTTTGGCAATGTATTCTAGATTAGAACACAAAGATACTATTGCAAGAATATTAGCTTATTATAAAGAACACAAGCTCAGTTCCTAATTCTTGTCAATTCTAACAGTGAATCATCCAAAACCAATAAACTGTAACATTTTAACAAACACGATTTAACAAACATGATCTCACTGGTACAACTAGAATCGAAAGGAAATGAATGAACTGTACACGGTTTGCGATAAAAGAACTACAGCGAATTACAGTTGAGAGTACCAATTTTGGATCACAAATGAATTTTCAGTGGTGCTATTAAATGAAACGTTTAGTCTTTATGTTAGTTAATTATTACATGATCAAACAAGTTTAGCACAATACGATGTTTTGAGCTCGAAAACAATCAGTTTCTCAATAGTTCATTGAATAACGTTAGTAATATAAACGCATTGTACAACAATATTTCATTTTATTGTAGTGCATTGTTACTGGCAAAATTGTTAATCACCCAGCAACGATTCTTTCAATTTTTCTACAACTTATAAGGATTATATAAAATGATCGAATTTTATGGGGGAACGTAAGTGAAAAATCAATCTTAATATTGTAGTTTGCAATTTGTGCTTTTAAGCTAATAATTTAAAAATTGCGTTTTATTTACCAACTACAGTGCTTAGTTAGTTGAATAGAACTCTTGTACAAGATAATTCATGAAATATCTTTGCAAATAACGAGAATGATATGGCTACTAGTTGAGCATGGTAGTTTGGCAATGTATTCTAGATTAGAACACAAAGATACTATTGAAAGAATATCAGCTTATTATAAAGAACACAAGCTCTGTTCCTAATGTTTGTTAATTCAAACCGTGAATTATCCAAAGCCAATTGAGCTGTAACTTTTTAACAAACACGATTTAGCGAACATGATCTCACTGGTACAACTAGAATCGAAAGGAAATGAAGTAATATAAACGCATTGTACAACAATATTTCATTTTATTGTAGGACATTGTTACGGGCAAAATTGTTATTCACCCAGCAACGATTCTTTCAAATTGTCTACAACTTACAAGGATTATATGAAATTATCGAATTTCTGGGGGAACGTAAGTAAAAAGGCAATCTTAATGCTGTAGTTTGTTATTTGTGCTTTTAAGCTAATAAAGTAAAAATTCCGTTTTGTTAGCCAAATGCAATGCATTTTTAGTAGAATATAATCTTGTACAACATAATTCATATTTCATATTTCATTTTCAATTTTTGAACAGTGTTACTGCTATCAACATCGTGAAAATACATAGATATATATGTACATATTGAGTCATTTATAATAAAAAGTCTTATAATTGTTAAAAAGTTTCTTAAAATTTACATTATGTATACTGGTATAAACCTTGTGTAAAATTTATGATAAGAGTGCATTTTTTAAAAAAAAAACACGTAACAGGCATATACAGTCTTAATTATAATACGCTCTAATATTTTCTTCAACTTTTTGAAGCGAATACCCACTGCATAATTTCAATACCTTTTTTATTCTACCTTTAAAATTTGAGATTTCTAGATTCCTAATTTCGAGAGGTAAAAAATTAAAAAATCATATCCCATTAATTTTGTAACTGTTCCGCAGTTTGGTTAACCTTAAACGTGGAGTTATTAGGTTGTCACAACCTCTAGTGAAGTAATTATGTTGTCCGTCAATGGTAGGAAGATTTTTAATTCTTGATTTAATATAAACGAGACAATGAAAAATATAAATATAATACCATAAAATTTAAAAGCTTCTCTACGGGAGTCTCTGGAGCCCATTTTCAGCATACATCTTAAAGCTTTTTTCTGCCAATAGAAGACATGTGTTGGTAAGGTGAAATTACCCCATAAGGCTACACCATAAGTTAGGTGAGAGTGTATCAGAGCATAATATACCACTAGTAAGTATCTAAGAGATACAAGTTGTCTCAGCCTTTTCAATAAATATATGTTTTTGGCTATCTTCTTACATACGGCATTCGTATGATTACTCCAAGTCAATTTCGGATCGATTGTGATACCCAGTACCTTAATACAGTCAGACTGATTCTGTGAGATAATATTCGGTATTAATGAGAACAACATTGACTCAGTCTTGGAACTGTTAAGAACCAATTCATTATATTTTAACCATTTTGATGCAAGTTGTAAAGTGTTAGCATTTAGACTGTGTATTTCATCCAGATTGTGAGCTATTGAGATCAATGTAGTATCGTCAGCGTAAAGTATTGATTTACAGTTTAAATAAATAGGAAAATCATTAATATAAACAGAGAACAAAAAAGGGCCAAGAACCGAGCCCTGGGGTATCCCATGTTTTACCAATTCTACTGAGGAAAAGGTATTATTAAATTTTACAGTTTGTTTTCGATCTATAAGATAAGAGCGAATCAAATTGACTGTATTAGTCGAGACCCCATACCAGTGTAATTTATCCAAAAGGATAGGATGTGAGATCGTATCGAAAGCTCGACTCAAATCTAGAAAGATAGCAGACGTAATATTTTTCTGTTCAAAACTGTCATGAATTGAGTTGACAAGCTCAGTGATAGCAGAAATTGTGGAGGCACCCGATCTAAAACCATGTTGTGAGCTGTGTATTATATTACCCTGAAAAAAATAAGAGGACAATTGAGATAACAAACAATGTTCAAATATCTTAGAAAATATAGGAACAAGAGCAATTGGTCTGTAATTATCAACTTGTTGTTTGCCACCTTTCTTATATATATAGGAACAACAATTGATGTTTTTAGACAGTCCGGAAAAACCGCATCCGAGACGGACCAATTTATCAAATCTACAAGGTTTGTCAAAATAATATCAATTATATGTTTTAAAACTAATGAAGACATACCAAATACATCTTCTCTACGTGATATTTTTATTTTCTTTACAAGTGAAACCAGTTTGGTTGGAGTGATAGTGGTAACTGAAAAGGGTTGATTAGATAATTGCCTGTTAAGAAAATTACCGCTAAATTCTCTATCATGTATGTTATCATCAGTTGTGAGGGGTTGAAAGACATTATCAACAAAATGTCTATTGAATGTATCAGGTGAGATATCTACCTGCAGTTCAGTAGAAACTTTGGTCGCCCTTTTCATAAGATTCCAAGCAGATGAGACCATATTGGGAGAATTCTGAATATAAGATTCATTATATTGAGTTTGAGATTTTTTAACGGCTTTTTTATATCGTGCCCTTACTGACTTATAAGTGTTGATATAATTTGTATAATTTTTTGCCTTTATGAACCAATAGAATACCAATACTCTTAATGATGCAAGTTCATCATTATACCACCCAGTGTATTTCTTAACTGGGCGCTTAGATTCATTGAAATGCCTTTTAATCATTGGACAGCTTCGGGATAATACAGAACTTAAAATACTAGTAAACAAATTCCAAGCAGAGTTGACATCTCGACTTGTACAAATTATTCTATTAAAGTCTATCATGAGTAGATGATCACGTAATTCACACAAGTTATTTGTTCTTAGTGATCTATATATAATACAGGACTTATTTATTTTAGAATAAGGAGTGTGTTGGATAGACAACCATATTCCTGCGTGATCAGACATTAATGGATCAAACGTGCCACATGTTGGAGAATTGAACTCAGTACTTGTTAAAACATTATCAAGGCAAGCATTCATCCTTGTAGGTAAATTATTGAAATATCTGAGACCAAATGATAAAAATAAATTAATGCAATCGTATACATTCGAACAGTCTTCATTAACATCTATATTAAAGTCTCCAACTATTATCAATCTATGGTTAAGATACTTATCTAATGATTTAATCAAAAGTTCGAAGTGGTCTTTAAATGCTGAAATATTGACATCTGGTGTGCGATAGAGGGATACTAAGATGATTTTTAGATCAATCAGTACCACTCCCGAAACCTCAAAATCCCTAACAATAGTGAGCGATTCTAAATCCAACAACTCGACCCTGATGTCAACATTTTTCTGCATGTATAATGACACACCACCATATCCAGTTTCACCTCTACAATAATAACTCAATAACTTGTAACTAGTCGGGACATATAGTGATATTTCACTCTCGTTTAACCAGTGTTCATTTAAAGAGACAATATGACAAGGCAATTCATCCAACAACACTTCCAATTCTGACATTTTGTTTCTTAAAGATTGAATATTCATGTGTGCAATAACAAACATATTGTTACCTATACATGGTTTTATGGAGTCGCAACTTAGTCGATTTAGATGAGTTAACATGTGATCAAAAGTAATTATGGGAGGAGGAGTAAGAGAAGAGTGTCTCACCTGCAACCTAAGAGATGCAGGTGCGTCCATTAGTTTCCCAAAGGTTCCCATGGAAGAGCAATGATTTTCTGTGTTTTATGTGGAAAATCTTTTACAATCGATAATATTTGATCACAAATCAATGTTTTGCCTAACTGATTCAAATGCAGTCCATGTGGCGTGTGGAATCTTCGGCCAATATTATGGATATCTAACACAAACAAGTTTTTGAAAGTTTTTTGGAGATGCATAATTTCAGCGTTTACGCGATCTATTTCTACATTTATAGCGACCATTTAGGTAAATCATACCTCATAGGTGTTGTACAAACAATTGTATTTATGTAAGTGTGTGTGGCCAAAAAGTGTCTAATAGTGTTTACATTCCTTTTACCCTCATTGCAATATACATCGTTCGATCCTGCTAACAGGACTACAAAATCTGCAGCCTTTGTCATATCAATTTCTGAAACTGCACTACTTAGGATATCATGTATTTTTGCACAAGGTTTTATTAACCCAAAGATCGTTAGAGAGCTTTTTTCTCTAAGCAAGGATGTTAATCCTTTACCATGACTGTCAGCAAATATTTTTATACATTTGTTTTTGTTTCGATTACCAACTTTACCTCTAGCAGAAATAAAACTTTTATTTGAACTAGCCCCAAAGGTTGTTTGTGTTGATTTAGATGTTGTTTCAGGAACTACAAGTGATGTACCTTGTACAGTACTTGTCGCCACGCTGCGTTTTTCGTGGATTTGTACATTCACATTTTCAGAAGACACCTTGTCAAACAATACCTTTTCAAGCTCATTTAATTTTAATTTCAAATTGTCATTTTCCTCTCTAATATTCATTAGCAGAACGTCCCGTTGTTGCAGTTGGGACTGAATGTGCTGTATATTGGAGTTTAAATTTATTATAACCTCGTTGAGCCTTTGTATTTCAGTGACTTTACCTTTTTGATCTATCTCAAATAACAATCTCTCTTGATTTAATTTTTCTTCTAGTAAAGTTACGTCGTCAGTTAAATGAAAAATTTTATTTTTGTTTAATTCCTCAGTTCTTCTAGTTAACAACAATTGACCCTTTAATTCATCAATTTCCACCCTTTCAAGTGACCGTACTTCATTCATTTTTTTGGAGATTTGTTCAGTAATCACTGTGATAAAGTGATCCATTAGGTTAATAAGCGATGTATCACTAATAGATACTTCATCATCCGTTATACCTAAATCAATTAATTCCTTCTTTAATCTGAATTTTGCTAGGTTATTTTCTTTCTCTAATGTTATTACCTTATGATATAAGACATCTACGTCATCCAATTTGACAAGAGTCCCCATATCACATCTAGTTACCTTAAATTCTGCAGATTGGTTATGTACCCTTGTATTTACCAATTGCTTTTCCCTTACATTATTGGAGCCTGAGTTCTTACTAACTAAACCCACAGTGTCTTTTTTACTTTTACATTCGCTGTTCTTTTCTAAATCATCTGATCTATCTATTGATAGCTTAGTTTTCAGCAAGGGCTTATCACAAACATCATAAGACGACACCATCATTGTGCCAGTAACATCCAAATCACAGCTCAATTCAATAGCAACATTTTCACAATTTAGCGCCTCACCTTCACCACACCCTTGTACACATGAATTAACTGATTTTGTTTCTTCAATATTACCTAAGTGTGAAGAATCACCATTTGACACTTCTGAGACGACTTTGGCTTTGCTTATTGTATCGTAGTACCCTGCATCCGCATTTTGATCCTTTATATCTTCAGTTCGATGTTCCTTACCAGCAGCAATGCAAGAATGTTTGCTTCGCAATTTCAACTTACACTTTGACCAATGAGATTCCACCGGGAAAAAACCACTAAAATGCTTACCACATTTAGAACACTGAAATCTGTCACTTGTATGTTCAATTTGCAAATGTGACCTCAAATGGAGATCATTGTTGAAAACAAAATGACGATGTGTAACACAGGTTAAATTAGATGGGGGATATCTTACAGTACACAGGGTCCGTTTATTCCCTTGCATAGACGGGCTGTATCTTTTCGTGATCCTAGACTTATCACACTTGGTATAGACAGAAGAACTTTCTCGTTATCACTCTCGAGTCACTATTAGGACTCTCAAAAATGTCGTTCCTAATCATATTGAATGATCAAGAATTTACAAGAATTATAGAAGAAACAATTTGATATGTTTTTCACGTTCAGGGAAGATGAAATAGCTCAACTATACCACTTCAAATGATGTGAACAATGTGACCACTTCTCTCCTGTCAAGTTTCACTAATCAAAATTGATGCAGTGGAAGCAGTTAAAGGGGTTCTCACCTATATGCAGGGTATACTAACTTCTGTTGAATTATCGCTAAAGAAGCAGTTATAAGGTTTCTCTACACTTTGCTCCTGTCAGAGTCAATTCATTGTTATCTAGTAAAGATATTGAATATAAGGTTTCTCACCTATGTGTCATACTATTGCAAGTGTCATAAACAAAAGGCTTATTACTATTAATTCGACCAGTTATCACAAGCAGAACCCTTTTCCAAATTCAGTTCCAATTCGAGCAACGTTTGCATGCGCATAATTTGATAATATATCACTCCAACTAAAAACCCTAAATATTTTAATAAAATTATTTCGTGTATAAATGGGCCACTTCTCACATCAGCGAGATTAAAAAAGCATACCAATTATCTTGATCCTTATATAAAAAAAATACAGCTAAATTGTATTAATAACATGCATAAGGCTTTGCTCAGAATGAGCAATAGATGGCAGATTATGACCACTGAAACGGATAAACTGGAGTATTTAACCAGAGTGAATTATAGTTGTTTTGGTTACTCCGATCATAACATTGTATATTATCATCTCACTCGAAATACACTTGAAGGAAAATTATACAGAGCCGGGAGCATAGATCACACACTAATCAATTTCAATGCGATTAACCAGCCAAGAGTCCAATCGATTATATTATTCGAGAACAATATAAGCAGAATCACACAGACTGCCCACAATACTATTCGACGTGATACCTTACTGACTCTTGATTACTACCGGTTGCCTAGAACACTAAGAGCAGCAAAATTCCTTCATGTCACCAAACGTCGTACATAAGTAAACACTTGTTAACTGTTCGTTGATAGGATCGATGTGAGTCGACAGTTAACTTCCGCTGTTTCGATATGACCCACCAGTTGAATCGGTAGAACAAATGCAAATGGCTGCACATAAAATAATTGTATTACATATAAAATGTACCACTTTGTCACACAAAGAAATTATTAAAAGAGTTAAAATAAACGGAAAGCATCACTGCCACACTAAAAGTAACTTCGTTAAAAATTAGTAGTATTTTACAACGATTTCAAAGTATAAAGTGCACTTGTCGTTTCCAGCTGACTCTAGGTCACGATCTTTGTTTACATTTTAAAATTTCGCCTATATCTTCATTAAAATTCGTCAAAATTCAAAAAGTTTCGGCTTCTAGACTACTCTAACACTTTATGCACCCACAAACACTAAAATATAGATGAACTTCGTAGAAATTCCTGTTAATATAATGTATAATATAATATAATGTTAAGATATCCCTGTCATGAAACATCTTTGCAAATAACTCGAATGATATGGCGCAATACAATGTAGTTTTGAGCTCGAAATCAATCAGTTTCTCAATACTTCATTGAATAACGTTAGTAATATAAACGCGTTGTACAACAATGTTTCATTTTATTGTAGTGCATTGTTACGGGAAAGTTGTTAATCACCCAGCAACGATTCTTTCAATTTGTCTACAACTTACAAGGATTATATGAAATTTTCGAATTTCTGGTGGAACGTAAGTAAAAAACCAATCTTAATGCTGGAGTTTGTCATTTGTGCTTTTAAGCCAATAAAGTAAAAATTCCGCTTTGTTTGCATTTTTAGTAGAATAGAACTCTTGTACAAAATATTTCATCAAATATCTTTGCAAATTACTCGAATGATATGGCGCAATACGATGTCGTTTTGAGCTCGAAACCAATCAGTTTCTCAATACTTCATTGGATTACGTTAGTAATATAAGCGCATTGTAGAACAATATTGCATTTTATTGTAGGGCAATGTTACGCGCAAAATTTTTATTCACCCAGCAACGATTCTTTCAATTTGTCTACAACTTACAAAGATTATATGAAATTATCGAATTTCTGGGTTAACGTAAGTGAAAAAGCAATCTTAATGTTGTAGTTTGTTATTTGTGCTTTTACGCTAATAATTTTGAAATTGCGTTTTGTTTACCAAATACAATGCATTTTTAGCAGAATAGAACTCTTGTAAAACAGAATTCATGAATTTTCTTTGCAAATAACTCGAATGATATGGATACTAGTTGAGCATGGTAGTTTGGCAATGTATCCTAGATTAGAATACAAAGATACTATTGCAACAAGATCAAGTTATTATAAAGAACACAAGAACAGTTCCTATTTCTTGTCAATTCAAACAGTGAATGATCCAAAGCCAATTTAATAGTAACATTTTAACAAACACGACTTAAAAAAACATGATCTCACTGGTACAATAGCCTCGGAAGGAAATGAATGAACTGTACACGATTTGCGTTAAAAATACTAAAACGAATCGCCGTTGAGAGCATCAACTTTGGATCACAAATGAATTTTCAGTGATGCTATTAAATTGAAATTTCTAGTCTCTATGTTAGTTAATTATTACATGATCACACAAGATTAGCGCAATATGATGTCGTTTTGAGCTCGAAATCAATCAGTTTCTCAATACTTCATTGAATAATGTTTGTAATATAAAAGCATTGTACAACATTATTTCATTTTATTGTAGGGCATTGTTGCGGGCAAAATTGTTAATCGTCCAGCAACGATTCTTTCAATTTGTCTATAACTTATAAGGATTATATAAAATTATCGAATTTCTGCGGGAACGAAAGTGAAAAAGCAATCTTAATGTTGTAGTTTGTCATTTGTGCTTTTAAGCTAATAATTTTGAAATTGCGTTTTGTTTGCATTTTTAGTAGAATAGAACTCTTGTACAACATAATTCATGAAATATCTTTGCATACAACTCGAATGATATGGCGCAATATGATGTCGTTTTGAGCTCGAAACCAATCATTTTTTCAATACTTCATTGAATAACGTTAGTAATATAAACGCATTGTATAACAATGTTTCATTTTATTATAGGACATTGTTACAGGCAAAATAGTTAATGACCTAGCAACGATTCTTGCAATTTGTTTAGAGCTTATAATGATTATATAAAATTATTGAATTTCTATGGGGAACGTAAGTGAAAAAGCAATCTTAATGTTGTAGTTTGCTATTTGTGCTTTTAAGCTAATGATTCTGAAATTGCGTTTTGTTTAGAAAATACAATGGAATTTTAGTAGAATAGAACTCTTATACAACATAATTCATGAAATATCTTTGGAAATAACTCGAATGATATGGCTACTAGTTGAGCATGGTAGTTTGGCAATTTATTCCTGAATAGTATACAAAGATACTATTACAAGAATATCAGGTTACTATAAAGAACACAAGCTCTTTTACTAATGATTGTTAATTCAAACCGTGAATGATCCAAAGCCAATTTAACTGTAACATTTTAACAAACATGATTTAAAAAACTTATACTTACTGGTACAACTAAAATCGGAAGGAAATGAATGAACTGTACACGAATTGCGGTAAACGTACTACAGCGAATTGCCGTTGAGAGTATCAACTTTGGATCACAAATGAAATTTCAGTGGTGCTGTTAAAATGAAACTTCTAGTCTTTATGTTAGTTAATTATTACATTATCAAATAAGATTTGCGCAATACGATGTCGTTTTGAGCTCGAAATCAATCAGTTTCTCAATACATTATTGAATAACGATAGTAATATAAACGCATTGTACAACAATTTTTCATTTTATTGTAGGACATTGTTACGGGCAAAATTGTTGATGACCTAGCAACGATTCTTTCAATTTGTCTACAACTTATAAGGATTATATTCAATTATCGAATTTCTGGGGGAACGTAAGTGAAAAAGCAATCTAAATGTTGTAGTTTGTCATTTGTGCTTTTAAGCTAATAGTTTTGAGATTGCGCTTTTTTACCAAATACAATGCATTTTAAGTAGAATAGAACTCTTATACAACATAATTCATGAAATATCTTTGCAAATAAATCGAATGATATGGCTACTAGTTGAGCATGGTAGTTTGGCAATGTATTCTCGAATAGATCACAAAGATACTATTACAAGAATATCAGGTTATTATAAAGAACACAAGCTCTGTTCCTAATGTTTTTTAATTCAAACCGTGAATGATCCAAAGCCAATTTAACTGTAACATTTTAACAAACACGATTTAGCGAATATGATCTCACTGGTACAACTGTCGAAAGGAAATGAATGAACTGTACACGATTTGCGATAAAAGTACTACAGCGAATTATCGTTGAGAGTATCAACTTTGGATCACAAATGAATTTTCAGTGGTGCTATTAAAATGAAACGGCCGGGTGACGTTTCGTCCAAAGACATTTTGTCCATACGACATTTAGTCAAGGGATATTTAGTCCATGGACATTTCGTCCATTGACATTTCGTCCACAAGTCATTTCGTCCAACAGATTTTTCGTCCACAAGACATTTCGTCCAACAGAATTTTCGTCCACAAGGCATTTCGTCCAATCGACTTTTGGTCCAACGGATTTTTCGTCCACAAG
>JAGDQP010026049.1:0-26306 GCA_022664845.1 Lepisma saccharinum
TAGTGTATGTATCATTATAAAGAGAGGCAAGCTTCAGTCATGGCAGAGCAGCAGCAAGGTGTAGCACGTCTTGTTAAGTTGGGAGTAGAAGATGTGGAGGACCTTAACGATACCTTGGAATTATTGGATAGTAGTTATGAAGAAGAAGATAAAAAACGTACCATATATAGTTTGTTAAAGTCTAAAGTGAAGAGTGAACCATCATTATTATCTTCTTTTTCATTTAATAAAGAGGAGAATGATGACGACGAGGATATTAAGGAAGTCTATTCTTCATTAGTGCCAAAGACATAGACGGAGGATGAAGATATTAGTGTGGTATATTCATCATTAGCTCCAAAGAAGAAGAAGAATGCAAAGACAAAGCAGCGTGTGTTGGAGGGAGTTGAATATCCTGTAAAGAAACGTTTGTGTTATGATAATACTGGAGTGAAGCAGTCATCATCGATACTATCAAGAACAGCAGCAGCGGCAGGAATAGCTCCACCACTACTAGGATCAGCAGGAAAAGCCCCAGCAACAGTAGCAGCAGTAGCGAAACCAGCAGGAGGGACTCGACTAGTTGTAAAAAGTGCCAAGTGTGGATGCAAGAACAAGTGGGTAGATGAAAAGTGTATTCGTCTAGCCTTACAACAGTGGAATCCTAAAAGTGCTTCGATCTGTGAAGGGTGTTTTAATGAGGAAAATAACCAAACTGGACATTCGTGTTTAGGCTATATCAAGCCAATTGAACTAGTAACAGGCGAAGAAATTGAAAAACATGTTCGTAAATGTGTGTGGAGACTGATCTTAAAACCTTCAACAGAGAAAGAACTGTATGTTATTTATAAGCAAGATCATCCTGAACTGAGTAATGTTGGTGATAATGAAACAATTATGCGAAATATGAAATATGGACTTTGGAAGGTGGTAAAAGTTCATATGCAAGGTGTAATTGATTTGTTACATGACAAGGATCGCAAAGGAAAAGATCGAGTGAGACTCTAAAGTGCTGTAAAAGGAACAAGTGAAAAATGGTCAGACTATTGTGTATTTTGTGGTGGGATTTTTGTTGTGGACTCGTGTGTATTACAAACTTTTCGTACATATTTAAAGGACAACCCAATTACTTGTAGTGGGTGTAAGTTAAAGATTCTTCATAATAACCGTATATATGTGTGGAATACAGGCAAAGTACTTTCAAAACATTTCTTGAATCAAGTAAATCACCATGAAACGCTTGTGGAGTACTATGAAATTTTCAAACGACAGGGTCATGTAAGTATTTCCATGAATAATTTTTTCAAAACTTGTAGAGAATTAGTTCATAATAGCGAATTCATTGCTCAATTCATACCTGATGTGATTCATGAACAATTTTCTTTAGAAAAGTCTGTAAGTGTGTCTTCAGAACAGTACATTATTGATGTGCAAGGATTTAAAATCTCTAACATGAGTTTATTATGAGAGAATTCTGTATTGTAGCGTGTGATGCTAGTCTTTTATTCCACTGTTTAGTAAAACTTCCATGTGAGATTTCGGAAGTAGGACTAGGATATCAAAAACAAGTGCAATGGTTAACAGAAAACTTTCACGATTTACAATGGCACACATCAAATGGATACAATGGCACACGTTTCACATCTTCGTAGAATAATTTTTCAATTGTGTTCAAGTGAAGCTACATTCTTTTGTAAAGGTCTTGAAAAAGCACAGTGGATTAAAAAACTATTTCACTTACAAACTGTGAATGATGTAAGTGAAAAGGAATGTCCTGCCCTGAAAACATTAAATTTGAACATTGGTATGTCTAAGTGTACTTTTCATGACCCTGTGGAGGTGAATGCCTGTGCATTAAGAAACTGTTTGCAAATACAGTATTGGATGAAACATGAGAAACCAAAAAATCTTGTAAATACCTTATGAGCCATGCAGATGTAAGAAGCTTGTGAAAGTTGTTTTTATAAAACACTTTACTTACTCTTAAATAATAAAGAATGAGTACTCTATGAATTTGTTTTTTTTCATTTGAAATCAGGATAAATGATAACAAAAAGGTTTAAATTATGTAAACATATTTATTTTTCTTTAAAATGAAGAAGAGTAGTATACAATTCTATGTACAACGTAGCTTGTTT
Source organism: Lepisma saccharinum (assembly GCA_022664845.1). Lineage (NCBI taxonomy): Eukaryota > Metazoa > Arthropoda > Insecta > Zygentoma > Lepismatidae > Lepisma > Lepisma saccharinum. The sequence continues at coordinate 2,118 of JAGDQP010026049.1, forward strand.
TTTGTTTTATGATTTGTTTAACATATTTTACTATAGTTTGATCATTTTTTTCAAATGAACAGTATTGAATTCGGGTATGATATTAACCCTCCTTACACTACATTAAATAAAGACTATACAAAATAATCCACAAAGGGTGAATGTATTATCTTGAACCTGAATTTTATTATATTGATACAATTTACAATTTTGTTTTAAGAACGTTACAATTTGCTTAGGAGGTGGTCTTGCAAAGGTATCAAAATAAAAACCCCTTGCATTTTCATTAATATAAATTGCAGTCCAATGACTTCCTCCACTTGAGGAAGAACTTAAATTAGCTATAAGTGCTGCTGGAAACTGTACACGAACAGGTAATGTATTAATGGCATAAATGCCAGTCAGTACACTTGCAGATAAACAATCACGTAAAATCACTTTCATCAGTTGGTCCGTCCACATTGTTTGTTATAGGACTTGGTATCTATACACACTTATTTTGATATAACACTGATAAGCCAAGCTCATAAAATTTAATATAATTTGCATAAGTCCATCCTTCTTTCACTGCACATCGGAAATAGGAGAATCGATGCAAATAATGAACACACTCACTGTCTTGAGGGATATGACAATTGAGAAAAGTGAGGACACTTTATTTCTTCTTCTAGGTTGATTACACTTTTACCAAGGATAGATTCGAGATAGTCTTGTTTTCCCGAAAGTGTACACTACACTACTGTGCTGAGTGTATTTGGTAATCACACTTTTAACTTCACTGTAGGGGGTATCACCATCGTTCCAGTGGAGACCGTAGAGATGCTGAGACAGGTAATCGTTATGTAATCGCAAGGCTGTTGTCAACTGGGAGTAGGGGAGAGGAGGTTTAAAAATCCAACTTTGTGAACAATCCAAGTCAGGATTGATAATAACAAGTTCTTTCAAGACTAACCTTTCGTGTTCGTCCTCGTCATTTTCACCACGTGTGAGAGCAGAGAAGTGTACTAGAACCCGCATCGTGACTGAATGAGATTGAAATTAAAATGTACCATCGGTATATACGTTTCTATTTTTATCAATTTCTATAATCGAATCAAACTGAGCATACACAATACATGATACAGACTGTACTTGTGCTTGACTAAAGGATATTTTTATATTAACAGGAGAGTCTCTTACAACATCCCAAGTACAATCATCAATACTTTCTGTAGGAGACAGAATAAATGGGAAAATAGTATAACCATGTGCAAAATCATGAGAAGTAATTGTATGTGCAGTATTTTGATGAAAGATCCCAGTACCAGAAAACAGGGTGAAATAACTTTGAATGAATAATGCTCATTGAAAATCAGGGGTTAGGGGAGTGGGTGGATAAAATTTAGAACCTACTTGAACCTGCAATTTGTTGAGATTGAAATGTTCAAACTGGAGAGGGTTCAGATGATATTTACCATTCATTGCTGTATTTGCTACGAATCCAATGACAAGGTTTTTCGGTACACTACCCAAAAATAAATTATCAATATTAAATGAAGTTACATTTTGTGGAATAGTAATGATTCGTGTTTCCACTCTAGTGAGTGGTAATTTTGCAGTATTTTTTCCATGTAAGAATTTAAATGAAGAGATAAGTCCGCAGAAATAGTAAGACGACGAGCATATAATACAACTTCTTGTAAGACAACTTTAAAGTTTGAATTGTCAGCAGCCATTAAACAAAATGAATCTTTGTTACAAAACAGTTTTATACCCAAACTTACTTTATTTGGGAGTATACGATCTAAGTTGGCAATATCTGTAAACATTTCCAAAGGAGCACTACCACTAGTAATTTGCATTCTTTTACGAAAACCAGCATTATTTTCATCAAGAGTATTAAATTGTCCAGCAGTATCTTTATGCCATAACGCACATGTGAGATGAATTTTCGAAGCATCTTCAGAGTAATTAAGTATTGATTCTAAGAAAGCTCGAATAGCATATGAGCCAGAAGAGGAAGAAATTAATTTGTCATTTAAATATACATTGACTTGACTGAACATAGAATGAAGAAAGTTATTTATTGGTGCTACAACATCAGCTTGCACTGCTGGTTGATCGCCTTGTGCTGGCTTATATACTTCTAAGTTATCACCATTAGCTTTTGTTATTTTACAACGTACGTACAAGTACAAGTATGCAGGGTGAATATATTCTCCAACATCTCCCGGAATCACAAATTCAATGGAGCCCTCTGAAGTAAGTGTAGAAATAGGATGATAATCTTGCATACGAGAAGACTCAATAGCAGTTTGAGTCATGGGGACACTTTGCAAATCAAATTCATTAGTACAACAGTCCTTACTGGATGCAGAAAGGAAAGACATTTTATCACCTAATTAAAAATATCCTTTTCACGATAAGACTTTGTCTTCTTTTTCTTCCTTCCTTTCTTAATTGGCGGTCCAACACGTTTAGAAAGACGAAGAGCTTTTCGTTGACGCGCCCGTCGTCTACCACTACCACTAAGCAACTGATTAATTTTATTTTCCGCTTTTGTTCTTAAAGATGAACCCGCCTCATGTACTCTACTTTTAACTGATTCTTTGAATGGACGATTTTCTAACACATCTCCTGCAACTTGCATTCCTGTTTGTAATGCTTGTCGACCAACTGCTTTAGCTCCTTGTTTAATAAGTGGTATAGCAAATCGAAAGAGACCTCGAAATAATCCCCCTAATCCATGACCACGCTGATAAACTGGTCCAGCAAAGTAAGGGATGCCTCTACCATAAAGTGGAACTTTCATTTTCACGAGTGTTGTTCAAAGTGAAGTGTTATGGTCAATGTCCAAGATGCGAATGAAATATTTCGTCCTGCATGGTCCTTTAGTAGTATTTGAATTGTGTCAAATGAAAGTTTACTTAAAGGAAAATAATGTACATTCTGAAATGTTATTGTCTGTACTTTACCATGATTACTATCAGACATGGCTACAATACGTAGTAACGGAGCTTTTGTATCACCTACAAATTGGGACTGTATAAGGTCAGTGTATACAAATACTTGGTGCGGATACCCAATGTCAATGTAAGGCTGTTTTTGAGCTCGTTTTGATTTTAAAAGATTTATACCAGGTTCGAACCCTAATTTTAAAGCAAGTATGTGTGAAAGATAAAGTGATTTAATGTTTGCATTTGTTTTAATAGTAACAATATTTGAAAACTCAAAGTAAATTAAGGTTGGAATGATTTTATTCATAATCTCTAACAATGATGGTATGGAAGAATAATATCCTGGTGATATTTTATATTTTACATTATCGCCATTTACTGTTTCATACCACATAATATTTTGACCATCATGTTACATTATAGCAAGTTAAGGGAATATGAATTTCACTAAGTCCTACCATCCACAATGAATTATTAAGAAGAATGCGATGATTTAAGATATTTAAAAAATGTGATGGATGATTATTGCTATATGTATTTGTACTAGCATTTGAACTAAGTGTAATGTAAAAACTATCATCTGTACTTTCCGAAATCATTTCTTCCGGTTGAAGTGAAGTGTAATGTTCGAAGTACGAAATTGAAATGGTAACTTTTCTCCCTGTCCATCTTTTAAGTCCACATGTAGAGTATCAAAATATTTCTTTCTACTTTAACATAGTGTGGACGATTAAATACAAAAGAATGCATTTTACCATATTGATATTCATAGATACTAATTTTGCGAAGGAGTTTACCAAGGACATGTTGATCTTTTAAAATGTCAAGACAAACATTAATTTCAGAAGGAATACTATAATCGAGGTTACATTCAAATGGTGCACTAACATTGAAAAACATAGGTTTTCGTTTTTCTGATTTCGGTTGAAAATGTACCCCAGCTATCTGTATGTATGGATCATTTGAGAATCCTAACAAAGTTTGTAAACCACCAGTCATTCCCACTACATACTGTTTTCTGTGATCTCGTTTATATTTCATGAAAAGTTGATTTTTATCTTTATCATAGTAAAATAAAAAAATATTATCTTTTTCAATATTATCAAGATGATCTTCCTTTACAAAATTTTCAACTATAACGGAAGTATCATCATTTTTTACATGAATTTTATTATTCTCAATACTAATTTGTAATACACGATCAAGTTTTACGTTTTCTAAAATAGATTTTCCTTGATTTGGTTTAGTATGTTTTGTGATAAGAGGGACTAATGAAACAATATTTGTAATTCAATCATAGTATCCAGGATAAAAATTAACTTCATAACGTAATTCACTTTTACCATTAATATGAACAACTACTTGTTCTTCTTTTCGAATATTATAAAAACTCCATGGTATGCAATCACTACTTAAGCCTACCACCCGATTGCCTTGTAGTTAAAGGGTTGACATAATTTTGTGGTATAGCATGAAGTCTTATTTTCAAAAATATTATTACCCACATTTGATGGTAATGTGATGTAAAATTCATCTTGTTGCTCAGAAGACATCATCATGATGACTGAACAGATTTCTGTTTAACCCATGAATTCATACTAGGAGGATACCCTAACCATTTCACATATATCCAACCCTTTCTACGTTTTAACACCTTTTCAATTAAATTTTTTTTTCTACAACCACCGCTTGCAATTCTTGTGTGTAAAATATTCCTTTGATGGGGTCTCCATTCCAATCTTTAATTTTGTATGTTAGCGGTGTACTTTTAATACAACGATATACAATAAATATTTCCTGAGACCATTTTGGTAAATATCCCTTTTCCAATTTGTGTTTATATTTACTAATACGAACATAATCACCCTTTTGAAATTTACATTTACTTTGAACATGTTTTCGTTTTCCATATAATGTTTCCCATACTTGATTTGTATTATCTTCATGAACTTCTATAGGAGCAATTTTAATAGTGGAATGTACAGTGTGATTGTAACTATCTACAAGGTCGTCAAGTACATTAATGTAGTGATAAGTGTTTTCCGATGTAAAGTACTTGTAATTTTTTTTAAAGTTCGAATAAACCTTTCTACGATTGCAGCCTTCATTTCAGAATGTACACTATAATGATTAATATGATACTTTCGAAAATACACGTTGATTATAAAATTCTGTTCCTAAATCAGTTTGACAATGAAGTAGCGTCGTACGAAACTTACTTAAAATACTTTCAATTGCTCTAGCTATAACTGGACCTGTTTTATTTTTTACCGGAATACAAGTTTCAAATCTACAAAATGCATCAACACAACATAAAATATATTTATAGTCATCATTATATTTTCCAACATTTTCCATATCTGCTAAATCCATTTGCTATAATTCATTTGGTCCGCTTACGTAATATTCTTTTCGTGGAAAATTTTTACGAACAGGGGCATGTAAAGTATATGTATCTTGTGAAGCTAACCAGTTTTTAATTTTATTTCTTTGTAATCGTGTTTTTCCTTTTAATTTAGAAATACTTCCGAGAGATTTTGGATCCGAATATGTATAATACAACTTTGATAGTGACATACTTAAAACTTGTAGTGTTTATAATTTTTGAAAATATTTTTAAAATTATTATTATTCTTACGTTTACTACTTTTTTCTTTTGAGAAATATTTTTCCTCTGCTTCTTTTTCTTTTGAGAAATAAAAGGAACAATACTACAAAAAGCACCAGCACCAAATTGAAAGTTGATTAATTCATTAGGAACATTAATATCTCGAAGAAATGACTTAAACACATCAAGCCCTACAGGATGTTTTGATGTACGTTTTCGAATAACTTCATGTATAAGATCAGTAATATTTGATCCTGGGAGTGCTTTATTATCAATGCTTACTGCACCAGTCTGATCCCAACTGATACGATTTGAAGTCAGCAATAGATTTAATAATGTTGATGTTTTTCTTACTAACGTTTTCGGCATCGATTCTAAAATTAATGAAAATAAAGGTAGTGATTTAGTACTAGTTCCTTCCTGATCAAAAAGGGGTATTGCGATAGGCTTTTGACCTGAGGGAGTATGATCCAAGTATCTGTGAAGTGCTTGTTGATATAATTTCCATTTTTGTTCTATTGAAAGATCGGTACGATTTAAAATATCAGACATTTCTTGATCTAAACGTTCTTGTTGAGAAACGCTAGCTTTCATTGAAGAAACAAGTTGACTAGAAGCATCTTCAGGTATGAGTATCATTTTTTGAAACTGTGAGTGAGACATGTTAACTTCTAAATAAACTTCCGGCCACAGCACTTAAAATAGGTCCTACTAATAAAGGTAATAATGCTCCACCCTTTTGCATTAATAGTTTACGTTTACTTTTTAAACTTGAGCGCTTCAGAGAGAGAGTACGTAACGTCTTTTTATGACGACGTAGTCTTTGTTTCTGATGATGAAAGAGTTTTATGTTACCATTTAAAAGGTTTTTACCACGTTGAGCAACAGTTCGAATTAAGTTACCGGATGCATGTTGAAGTAATATTTTACGCTTTTTCCCCTTACACTTGCAAAGAACACGGAGGTCATTGTAATGATGTTTTAAGTTTGACATCCTAATAACAACTAAAGAGAAATTGAGGAATTCGCATGCTTTTCATGTGTGTACACATACATATTTTCACCTGGAAAAATATTTGTTCTAATTCGCAAAGCATCATGGATTTCTTGTGTTAAATCAAAAAGTAAATATGAATGCGGTTTCGCAGTAGCTTTCTCAAACACCTCTACAACACCCTTACTATGACGAGGCATAATTTGACGTGCTAAATACTGAATTTGTAAGTTATCTCGTGGATTTTTAAAAATTACGATATAGTTACTATTTAAAGAAATGTCTCGAGAATGTTTACCTTTAGGAAATAAGTTTTGTACTATAAAGATAACTGATAAGTTTTTATGATGGGCATATTTCGTAAACAAATTACTAACGTCTCCATGTGTTTCATTCATTAAATCATCTAAAATAATTTATGAGTTGGACTGAATTTTAAAATTATTCATATCTGGTATTCCTCTAACAAATCGAATATTACTAAGGATGTTGGAAGATTTGGTACTATCGCACCATAGCACCAAACAATTTCTTTGAAGTGGGAAGTGAACATTTTATCCCTATATTGTAACAGTTTTCTAACAAAAGTAGTTTTCCCTGAAAGGGATGGCCCGCTGATCATCATAGTACAAGGGTGTTGAAAGGGCAACATCTTAATACGAAATGAAACAATTATTTAAAAACATTTCCTATTATATCATCCTGAGGGGAAAACACACACACTTACATGGAAAAGGAGTCAACCATTACGTTTTCCCTCGTTTAAAACCATAAGGTAGTGTGTCAAGGTCATCCTTGTCATTTACATCTTTTAGCTTTCTCTTATTATTTACTATTTTATGTGTCTTGTGTTCTGGTCTGCTTACAATCTTGTACCCAGGTAACTTTCTGATCGTATTTGGGTTACTTACAATTTTCTTTTCATATCTTTCCTTCACTAAATTATAAAAATGATCAAAATCAATAACTTTTCGCGTCCGTTCATTTAAAGTAATGCCCCTAATCTTGCAAGTATGCCTAAACTTTTCTTCATCTTTCCACAATTCCTTTTCCTTAAAACTATAATTTTTCGGTCCCAACCCTACGAATTTCCGAATCTCCCACCCCGGTTCAGTCTCATTTGTTAATTGGCCCAAATATTTCCCAGTAGGTAACCTGAGTGGTTGATTCCTTTATGGCACAGACATGATAGAGTCAGTGTCACCATAGAGTAGAAATGCAATACCCACACTCTCCATTAATTCATATAGTCTAAGTCTGGCCCAGGATGATATAAAAGCAGCTAAAATGGGGTTAGAGAAGGGATAAGGTCTATTTACGTTTTGAGAGTCTTTATATGTTACTACGAGTTTACTTTGCCCAATAGAGACAACGGATTGAACTTGTAAATGCGGCGCTCTAATGATTTCTAAAAATGAGTGGGCATCAGATACAATCCTGGTCTGAGGTAAATCTGTTCTCTGCCCCCACTTCCCAAACAGAGAATTTAAAAATAGTTTGGCGATATACCTCAGACCAGCATTATAACTGATTTTATCATACTCGAGCGTTACTCCTTCATGTTCAGCATAGTCTCGAATGTAAGACTGTTTTTCCTCCTCAGTCTTACATTCAGAGGGAAAACCACTAGCTTCTTCCTTCATTTTCACGAAAGTATTTACATAGTCCTTGAAAACTCCCTCAGTCATTTTAAACTCCCAAATTTCATAAGTTTTAAGAACTTTATAGCCCCTTTTAATAGCTATATGTAATTCGGGAGTGCAAAATGTCCCAAGGAAGCTCCGTTGTTCCTCATCATGATTGCATTCCCCTTTCTAAATTGCTTCTATACAAAGCCTACAAAGCCCAAACACTAGACGTTTGTTTGCATTGTATGGTAGGATCGGAATGTCTAAATTTTGTGGAGCTAAAACCTTACAGAATACAACACCATGGATATCCTCTGGCTTCGGGATATCTTTTCCTCTGTGAATAATAGGCTTCCCAGTAGGAAGAGGCTTCCTCGACATTACGCATGGATAGAGAGAAGTGACATCTACGTAGCGGATGTACTCATCATCTTTACATTCATACAATGCACGAAAACATTCAGTTCTCTCTCCCTTAAAACTTTCCTTAGGAATAAGAAAACCTTCAGTTTCCTTACATTGCGTTTTAATGAAATCCTGAATGTGAGGGGAATTCCGTACTTGCTCATTCCACTCACATTCCCAGATTTCAATAACTTTTAAACCACACTTTTCTAAATATTGTTTCCGAATCTTTGTTGCCTCATACCTGTTTTGCAAGGTCATACGTTGTTCGTCATCCAAAGGATAATGACTAAGCTGTTGAATACAGGTATGACCATGCCAAAAGCACCCATAGTACTCATAAGCTGTACTATTTTTCTCGTCATAACCATCCAATTTATATTTACCAAATGGTACTTCGCCCCCATTAGCAATGGTTTGAATACTAACATTTGAGTCAAGAGACTCCAAATACTTCATCCATTGTAAAGATCTTTTACTAAACTGATTACCGTATTGGAACTCCATTGGAGGAATGACGGGGATGGTATTCTCTGGTAGGTATAAAGACCTGAAACATTGCATTGCACAGGATGCAATAGTACAGGTCTCGAGAAAACATTGAATACCACTTGTTTTCTCTTCAATAAGATTCGAAAACTTAATCACAGCTTGTGTGAGAATGAATACATCGTTCTGGCAATACTCAAGCATTTCTTTCTGCATGTTGAACGTGGAATCTTTTACTGTAGCATACCACTCTCGAAGAGCCTTCCCTTCTTCCTCGGATTTGGAATCCAGGTCATAAAAATCGATGATAGGCCATGCTCCTACATGACTCTCGTTTTCTTTCGTATTAAATACAAAGGGGAAGTCACCCTTCTTAAGCCCTTCTTGTAATCCCATGGTTTTCGGTAATTTTGATAACTTTTCGCCTAAAAACAAAAAGCTGTCCTTAAAAGAAATATTTGCGACCGATAATTGTATAATCTTTTGACCTTGTGCAATAATATTAGGGGAATAGTTTTGTTTTTCAATAAGATCCCTTGCTACTAGTAAAGTATCAAAACGGGAACCATTATGTGCAATTCCCACCACTCTCTCAAACTTTGGACCTTGATTAAGGACGTGGATGATAAATGCTTGCATGTAATAAAACACAAAGTCTCTATCAACCAGTACATTACCACATACAAAACATTTATAACCCACTTCCTTGTCCTTATATTCGTGACACCGGTGAGAAGCACAAATTAAGTTTGCACGATGCTCACTTTCGCCCTTTTCATTCTTTTCTAGCAGTTGGGTTTCTACATCGAAAACAACGTACAAGAAGTTTTAATAGGCTTCTTCTGTAACTTCTTAACGAAACAGAAGTGCGTCGGTTCAACATGCGTCAGACATATATTACAAAAACGTTCCCCACAAACATGATCAGTTTTTCGACGACGAAAATCATTTTTAACTCCACACTTTGGACAAAGCTTCACGTAAGAACATACGGGCTTACCATTCTCTTCCATACTATGAGTGCGATAGCATGAAAGAGTAGGAAATGTTCTTAAAGAATCATTACACTGAATATTACTCTCTTCATCATCATCCCTAATGATATGTCTCTTCTCACACATTTCGCATTGATACTCGCACCTGTGCTTAAATCGATGAGTATACGAAGTAAGACAATCTGGACAATACCCCTTTTTACCCAGAAAGGATTTTATACATATAATCACTACATAATGCTGGCCTTCATAAAAGAGAAATAGTTTTTCACTAGAAATAGCACTCTGCCCTCGATACCAAATATTAAAATCCCTTGACATTGGACTACGTACATATACAACAATTTGATATTTATCCTCAAAATGAGCTTGGAACTTGTCCAACTAATCAATGCCCCCACCATTTTTCCCTTTCAAGTCAACATCTGCAGCTTTACATAGGTCTTTACCTTCCTTAATCCAAAATTTTGGAGTATTACGCATATAGTATACCTTATTCCTTGACTGTTTTGTCTGTGGTGCTCTAGTTCGAGCCAGACAAAGTGCTCGCGCGAGACAATCATACTCCCCATCGCCAGGGAAGCTCGGAACAGGAATGATATGCTTTTCTAAGTATTTCCCCAGTGGGAGATACTTTTTATCATTCGGTCGACCCTGTCCACGTATCGGATCCGTAATATGACATTTGATTGTAATTCTTTTACCAAGGAGAAATACTTCATTAGAATTTAAAATATTTTCCAAAGTGGAAAGAATATGATCAACTGTCATATACGGACGTTTTCTCCAAGGAATATAAACAGGGCGCCGAGGGTGTCGTTTGAACTGTCTATGGAGAACCCAATGTAACTGTCTTGGTCCACATCTGACAATATCTGTTCAAGTGAGAAAGTGAACAGGGTCTCAACATATTGTTCGAGGTTAAAAATTCTACACGGCTCTCGAACACCTATGGTAACCTCTACTCCATGTAAAGGGAATCTAGTGTATTCTCGATTTCGGCGGGATATCACTTCAAACATATTTTCTCCTGTTCCATGCAGCTGGGGATAGGCATTCTCATTCACCCACTGACTCGCATCTTCCATTTCTAATTCCGCAATATCCTTAAAAATATCTCCCTCCCCTTCAAAAAATAAAAAATTTCGGTACACACCTCATCCCCTCTCTGCGACATTTTTAATACATTATGCGGTTGAGAATCCCTATCCACTCTCACAGCCTTGATGTTTTCCCCATTCAAACTTTCCCTATCAACCCTGCGAAATTCTGCATGGCTGGTACTAGGAATATCAGAAGCAAATGAAGTACTTGGCATATTAGTAAGAGAATTGGTGGGGAGAGGATAGGTAGAGGTAGAGGGAAGAGGTTCATCCGTAGATCTAGCGCAGATAGGAGCAAGTACTGCTACTGCTGCTGCTGGTGGTGGTGGTAGCATGAGAGCTGTGGAAAAGGATATGGTAGGGGAACAGATTCCAATCGTAGTACAATAAACGGTAGAATTTGGAAGTACACAAGTCATTGTGTTCACTACTGAGTGAGTGGTACTAGTGCAAGCACTAGTACAAGTCACAATTATATTAGATTGGCTCGTAGCATTATCTATATTAGAAGCTACACTGAATGGCAAAGGAGGAAGAGACCTTCTGCGAGGAATGATGGTCAGAGATTCATCTTCGTTCAGACGAACATAAATCTCTGAATCACCACTCTCCACATGAGGTACTAACCCTAAGAGCATAGCTACTACAGGCTCAACTACTCTCCCTCTTTCCTCATCCACTGGATCTACTAAGATGGAATAATGCTGCCAGCGTAATGCTACAATTATATCTTTACTGAAAAAGCCCCACATACCTAGATTAATAATATCTTCCTTGCTCTCACACGCTGCCAAAATGGCTCTACACATGTTTTCATCCTCCCTAGATCGCTTACAAAGATTCCCGATGAAGTTAAACAGATTGGATATGCTAGGATAACAGCCATTCACTGAGTAATTACATACCTGTCTCCAGGTGTCAAGCATTCTCTCCTTCTCTCCATACCCCACTTCAGCTTCACGTGTCAAAAGAGCATAAACTGCATTCAACAATGCACTCATATTACTGGAATTGTAAAAACGATACATTAGTATTACTATCCCTTTACCAAAGACGTTACAGATAAATGAAAACATACAGTTCAATTAAAACGAATGCTTACTAAAATTAGCTTTAACAATGATATTACAATAAAAGATATTCAAATGAAATCTTAATATAAAACAATGCTCTATTCAAAATCAACTTCAGATAAATAATAATAGGTGATAACTCTTTACTATTTACTTTTAAAATCATTATTTTTTATACAACTGCAATATTAGATGAGAAAATTCAAGTATAAAAAATGACATTGACATTTCCTTATAAAATTTAAGATGTGAGAACATTAATTGATAAAAAAAATCCTATGTGGAAGAACATTCGCTTATATATCTAACAGAAAGCATAGCATATAATACAACCTTGAACGAACATACATTTAAACAATACCACATAATACATCCTTAGACCAACATTACTCATGTAATGTTATTTTAATAATCTCATATGAAACTATGTTTGTCTCACTATTCTCATATAAGGCCAGTGAGTATTTATAAAACAATCTATCATGACAGAACATTCCCTAATGGAAAAATCTATATACCTTAATTCAAATGTCTTTCTTACAACAAAAAGCTAGAAGACTTCAGGAGCGAAAGGTAAAAAACATCAGGAGCGAAAGGTAGAAAACTCTCAGTACACTAGCCTTTTCTAAGAGGCAAATTGAAATCTGAAATGAAAAAATAACTTTTCATCAATATTTACCCACAGTAGGCAATTTAGCTTTACATGATCACTCACATAATACATCGTTAGACGAATATTGCTTTATACACTTCTCACATAATATTATTTTAAAAATCTCCTATGAAAATACCTTGATCAAACATTCATATTTAACATAATTTACTTAATATTCCATTATGAAACATCTATTTACCTTAATTAAATTGTCTTTTTACAACAAAAGGTAGAAGACTTCGACTTTCTCAAGGAGGAAAAGTTAAAAGACTGTCACTATAGTAGGCTTTCTCAAGGAGCAAATGGAAATCTGAAATGAAAAAATAACTCGTTAATATTTACCCTCAGTAAGAAATTTAACATTACATGTTCACTCACATAATACATTATTACAAAATTATTAGTTTACAAACTTCTCACATGTAATATTATTTTAAAAATCTCATGTGAAAATACGTGGACGAAACTTTCACATACACCATTTATGTAACGTTCCATTATGAAACAATATTCCCTTATGAAACAATCTATTTACCTTAATTTAATTCTCTTTTTTTACAGCTAAAGTTAGAAGAGTTGGTCTTTCTCAATGAGCGAAAGGTAGAAGACTATCACTATACTAGCCTTTCTTAAGGATCAAATTGAAATCTGAAATAAAAAATAACATCCATTAATATTTAACCCTCATTAAACAATTTCCCTTTACATGCTAACTCACTTGCTACAATTAAAATCACTGAAAAACAATCATTCTTTGTACAACTAAATGTGATGTAAATATCCCCACAATGTGTTGTGAACGTCCTGTGAATGCGATGTAAATGTTCCCCACAATGTGGTGTGGACGTCCCCCAAATGTTCCGTGGATATCCCTACAAAGTAATGGCACATGCTTTAAATGTCACCCGAATGTTCCGTGGATATCCCTACAAAGTAATGCCACATGCTTTAAAAGTCCTCCCAATGTTTCGTGGATATTCAATACAAAGTAATGCCACATGCTTTAAATGTTCTGTGAATATTCCCTGGACATCCCCTGAATATAATGTGAATATCCCCCACAATGTACCGTGGACGTCCCTCGAGTGCTCCGTGGATATCCGTACAACATACTTGAATGTCTTGTGCTAAATCCACAATCTGCTTTGGACGTCCACAAAATGTTCCGTGGATATCCCTACAAATTAATGACACATGCTTTAAATGTTCTGTGAATATTCCCTGGACATCCCCTGAATGTGATGGAAATATCCCCCACAATGTACCGTGGACTTCTCTCGAGTGCTCTGTGAATATTCCTACAACATACTTGAATGTCTTGTGCTAAATCCACAATCTGCTGTGGACGTCCACAAAATGTTCCGTGGATATCCCTACAAATTAACTATGAATATTCCCTGGACATCCCCCGAATGTGATGGAAATATTTCTCACAATGTGTTGTAGACGTCCCCCGAATGCTCCGTGGATTCCCTACAAAGTAATGCCAGATGCTTTAAATGTTCTGTTTATATTCAATAGACATCCCCTGAATGTGATTGAAATATTCCCCACAATGTACCGTAGACGTCCCTCGAGTGCTCCGTGGATATCCCTACAACGTACTTGAATGTCGTGTGTTAAATCCACAATCTGGTGTGGACGTCCACAAAATGTTCCGTGGATATCCCTACAAATTAACTGTGAATATTCCCTGGACATCCACTGAATGTGATGGAAATATTTCACACAATGTGTTGTAGACGTCCCCCGAATGCTCCGTGGATATCCCTACAAAGTAATGCCACATGCTTTAAATGTTCTGTTTATATCCACTAGACCTCCCCTGAATGTGATGTAAATATTCCCCAGAATGTACCATGAACGTCCCCCGAATGCTCCGTGGATATCCCTACATCGTACTTGAATGTCCCCAAATTTGTTGCATATTATGGCAAGTTTGTTCCAACCTTGATGGGGCAACTCTGTTGCAAGCTTGTTGGGGGCAAGTTTGTTGCAAGCTTGTTGGGGCAACTCTGTTGCAAGCTTGTTGGGGCCAAGTTTGTTGCAAGCTTGTTGGGGAAAGTTTGTTGGGGCAAGTTTATTGCAAGTTGGTTAGGGCAAGTTTGTTGCAAGCTTATGCAACGTTTGTTGCAAACTTGCAGTAACTTTGACTTATTTCAACTGTCTAATCGTACACACTCAAGCTCAAAATCATTCAGCTAATGAGGTAGTGCGACAAACTGGTCAGTTAGCCAGCCCCCCCATTATTTCAAGTTCTACCATAAATCTATGATTGAAAAAAAAACTTACCAATATATGTTCTAGAAGAATATTCACTTCACGAATAGTGCGCCTTCTTAACTATGATATAGTCAGTTTGAGAAGGTAACTAAGAATGAATATTGTATGATTTAGCTTTAGCTTATATACTGTGAAATTCAAGCTTGACCTATAATTTTCTGACACTGACCATTTCACCACAAGGCATATTTTTTCTTCTTTTAAAACTTTCACGCCTCATTCAAATGAAACAGGAAGCTAACGCTATTTCCTCATTTGTCAGTGACGTAAGTCTTTTAAACATTAACAATCTCAAATAAAATACCCACCCATTCCTATTTCTTAATTCGTCACTAACATCTGTAAGTATTAACAAGTACATCTTTTAATAGAAAGTTTCTCCTTTGACGTCAGAACAAGTCCTGTAGGGAGCATTCACCTACCAGGAAAAATATTCCATTGAGTCAACTTGCAATGCTTATTTCCAAAGTTCAGTAGCACCAACTCGATCATTCACCTAGACAAAGTACTACTGTAACGTCAAGATTATATCTAGCCCTATTTTCCGAAGAGAAAACTTACATGGCTTTTCGCTTTAAAAGATTCGATCTTTACATGAATAATAACTTCTTTAAAAGTTATTTCAGACGAGGAAAAGTCAGCCTTAATTTTACAATCAGATATTAAGTATGTCTTCATAAAAGAACATGAACTTCCTCTAACCAGATTTTCATCTTTACACGAATAATAACTTACTTCATCAGAACTTTATTTCACATAAGGGAAAGTACAACGGTCTTATTTTTAAGAATCAGACAATTACTTCCTCATAGAAATCAGATAAAATTCCCCTTTCTAGCAGTCACGTGAAGAGTCCCTCGTTTCATATTTGTATTCCCCGTGTCATATTTTAACTTAGAACATCATACCAACAACATTTTAGTTCCATATGAATCAACAAAGGTGTAACATTCATCTCGTAATGTATTTAATAAAAGGTAACTTTTTTTACTAACTCAATTTCTTGATATTTTTACCTTAAAATGTTAATATGGATTTTAATACTTAGCAGCTAAAACCGAATCGTGACGGGTCGAAGTCCAAAGTTACTAAACTGGCAGTCTGCGGTGGTAGGCCGTCAGCTCGAAGGTCCCGAGTTCGAGTCCCGGCAGGGGCATGGGTCTGAATTTTAATACTTAACAGCTAAAGACGAATCGTGACGGGCAGAAGTCTAAAGTTACTAGACTGGCAGTCTTACTAGACTGGTAGGCCATCGGGTCGAAGGTCCCGGGTTCGAGTCCCGGCAGGGGAATGGGTGTGGATTTTAATACTTAGCATCTAAAGCCGAATCGTTACGGGACGAAGTCCAAAGTTACTAGACTGGCAGTCTGCGGTGGTTGCCCATCAGCTCGAAGGTCTCGGGTTCGAGTCCCGGCAGGGGCATGGGTGTGGATTTTAATACTTAGCATCTAAAGCCGAATCGTTACGGGTCGAAGTTCAAAGTTACTAGACTGGCAGTCTGCGGTGGTTGGCCATCAGCTCGAAGGTCTCGGGTTCGACTCCCGGCAGGGGCATGGTTCTGGATTTTAATACTTAGCAGCTGAAGTCGAATCGTGACGGGCAGAAGTCTAAAGTTACTAGACTGGCAGTCTTACTAGACTGGTAGGCCATCGGCTTGAAGGTCCCGAGTTCGAGTCCCGGCAGGGGAATGGGTGTGGATTTTAATACTTAGCATCTAAAGCCGAATCGTTACGGGTCGAAGTCCAAAGTTACTAGACTGGCAGTCTGCGGTGGTTGGCCATCAGCTCGAAGGTCTCGGGTTCGAGTCCCGGCAGGGGCATGGGTGTGGATTTTAATACTTAGCATCTAAAGCCGAATCGTTACGGGTCGAAGTTCAAAGTTACTAGACTGGCAGTCTGCGATGGTTGGCCATCAGCTCGAAGGTCTCGGGTTCGACTCCCGGCAGGGGCATGGTTCTGGATTTTAATACTTAGCAGCTAAAGTCGAATCGTGACGGGCAGAAGTCTAAAGTTACTAGACTGGCAGTCTTACTAGACTGGTAGGCCATCGGGTCGAAGGTCCCTTGTTCGAGTCCCGGCCGTATGACGTTATTTTTCTCCCAAAAATTCATACGTAGTGTTATACAAACATCTCCTAAGTCACCTCAAGCGAAGTACGTGGATTATTACGGCCGCCATCTTAAATTTTCGTCACTCTTCAATTATATCATCACTTTTTTCCCACCCAAAATTCATTCGTAGTCTTGTACGAACGTCCACACCACGTCATGGGG
This sequence comes from Lepisma saccharinum, assembly GCA_022664845.1. Lineage (NCBI taxonomy): Eukaryota > Metazoa > Arthropoda > Insecta > Zygentoma > Lepismatidae > Lepisma > Lepisma saccharinum. Next base: position 19,538 of record JAGDQP010026049.1, read on the forward strand.
TCAACTACCTACCACGGAGGGTCAACGACCTACCACGTCAATACAACGACGTGGTGGACGCCCATGGAAGGTAGGCAAGCCGCAATTATCAGTCGTTCTCGGACCCTTTCTACTCACCAATGCTGAAAGATGTACGTACAGAGAAAGTTTTGTAAACAAGGGAAAACAAGAATAACGGGACCATAAGTTGCTTACAATGGAGCAGCTCCTTATTTTATTTTAGATTTATGTGTCTAATACTGCCTCAGGCTCCAGGAATAATTTATTTCGGCGAACATATCCTCTGGGTGCACGTAGCTGACAGAACGTCTTCTTCAGGTAACGTTTTAATGCTGCTCGAGTGCGGAGACTTAGAAACAGCATTAACAGTCGGGATAGCCCGTGTAAGCTGGGTCGGAATTGTGCAGTTTTGTGATGCTGATTCAAAGCCAATGATATGTTCCATTAGTCCACTGGTACGCCTATCAATAGGGGAATAAGAGTACTAATGTCAATTAGCATGTTGTGAGATTTTAGTCATACCTTATATAACTTAAATTCTTGCCAAATTTCAGTAAGTAGTGCTGTAAAGTGCTGTCTTCACGTTACTATATGTTAACAACCTGCTAAACTACTTGCTCAAACCAATCGTGTTAAATGTGTTGTTTGTTTTTTGCATCTCGTATAATGAAAAACAATCTAACCTGAATTTTCTAACCTATTTCCTTGAGTTGCGTAAAATGTTAAAAAGTGCAAAAGGAACCGAAAGCCAAAAATTATTCAGAACAAAGAAAAAAATTGAAATTCTTTAGAGAAAAAGAACAAACAAAACCTGCCGAGGTGCCGAGATCAATTGGATGACGTGTCGAAATTCAGGAAAAGACAACTGATAATGTGTGAGAGATTGTAGTTTAAAAACATTATTTCTTTTGTTTAGATTAATGTCACTGAGTAGTAACAGTATGAGATCGGAAACTTCCTTACAAAAAATTCCAAATCCTAAATCCATAGACATCGGCCAGACCAAAATATGTTTCTCTTAAGTTTAACCTCTAAACACACTTGCAAAGTTTAAAGAATCGGAAATGAATATTTTGTATTTTAACACTACTAAATTTTGCCATTCCTCGAATTTGGACCGTTCTTGGACCGAAATAAAAAATATGTATCTCCTAATTTTAACCTCTCGACACATCTGCAACGTTTCAAGGAAATCGGAGGGGGACACATATAATATTTCTTGTAAAACTATATTTCTTCGCGGTTGGCAAGCCGTAGGGACAGAGGCCATTAGAAAGACCGAAACGTCATTGGGATGACACAATTATAAGAGATCTTTGAGAGGTAGATGACCATGATATAAACTGGCTTTATCTTGCACACGATAGAATTCAATGATGGCGAACGATTGTTACTGCGGCAATGAACTTGCGACTTCTTTAAGCCATAGAGTAATTTTGGTTAAAAATACGCTTACATAAGAAAAGAGCAACCAATCCAATATTGTTCTATATACGAAAAGCATATGTTATCCACATCAAGAAATCATAAGTGGAGTAATTTTTATATAGCCAAGTTTGAACTGAGCAACTCCTAACTAGTAAAGAATTGTAAAAAGTATTCGTGTTACCGATAAAACGTGAAATATTTACGGCTGTTATTACTATTATTAATTTTATTATTACTTCTAATTCTTAAAATAATATGTACATTTCTAAAACGAAAAAAATGTTAGGTTTATGTTTTCGCTTAATGCAATTATGGGGTTTGTACGAAACAACGTCAGAAGAAATGCTAACTTGTATTCTACTCAGGAAATTCCCACTATGCCATTGATCTTACAAACAAACACAAGCTATATTTTGTTCCATATGTATTAAAGATGCAATGTTATTCATGGTGTTTAAAATTCTGAAGGCGAGTTCTCGCAACTACCGAAGTTGTTATATCATGGTTTTCCTCAAATGGCTTTCAATGAATACTAAAGAAGGTCCTCGGAGGAGATTTATTAGCTAGAGATATGTTTCGGAGCGTATTGTAACAGTATTGCTCATTTTTATTCTCTCAACGTATATCTAGTTTCGAAAAAACATTATTTCAAGTGCAAGTGCAACGAACAATGTACATGACTTGGAACCAAGAATTATTTTTGTTTGAATTAATTGTAGCAAAAATCCTATCTCGACTTGACTGTAACTGTTGGAACCCGCCCCGTATTGACATCCTAGAAACCTAGGAATCCTACACTAATGGGACTTAATTCCGTGACCAAGCGCACAGAAAGCTTCTATCCTAAACGCTATACTAACTATTGGGTCATCATTATTAACATGTGTAATCTTTATTTGATGCCTTCTTCTTTGCGAATCCTCTCAGCTATTTGAAGAGGAGGTTAGGCATTACAATTTTAGCCCACATAGATTCCCCTCCTCCATCTTTTATTTTGTAAAATGGCATATGTTCCAAATTGCTCACCAGATATAATCAGATATTACATAATTTTTCACAAAGACAAAGAACAGTTAACTGTAGCAAATTTTTATCTGTGTAATTGTATATTTGTTATCTTCGATGTTAATGTTGAAGGCTAGATGTTCTAACGAAGTCATGAGTTTCCATAGATAAGATGTTTCCACCATTGGTAAGTCGTAGTATTTTTCTCTGGTTCATAAATATTTAATTTCAGTTATCTGAAACCTAGTAAATTTAATTAGCTATTCCGTTAGTTCGTTTAAAAGATCTTCCCCAGATTTACAGAAGAAAATATTATAATTAATTTATTCTATTTCAAAAGATATTCATTTTAAGAGGCGAATTGCTAGATTTTCAAACATTCCTGAATTATTATTATTATTATTATTACAGTCACACAGGCTGGCTTTTAACGCAGCTTTAACGGCTTTTATTATTGCACGTAAATGAATTTAATTTCATTCATTATTATTATGGTATTCTTAGGCACCTTTGGAGGTAAAGGCGACCGATCGTGGGACTAATCGCTCCACTTCAGCTCGTGCTGTAGGACGAGAATATGTGGGGCGTTACTTCCACACATCCCATGCACCGTTCAAGACGCGTGTGAATCGCACAGGAAATATTTTTGCTTTTATTATTATTATGATAGTTATTATTATTTCATTTTCAAATATTTAATGTATGAAAACCTTTTTGGTGGAATGTGATAGATTTCTTTCACAAATGTTGTTAATTCTGTGTTTTCGAGAAAATAGTTCATAACTCAATTGCTTTTAAATATATTAAATCGATGTACACTCACATCCAATGAAAATTTATCATGGGACATCGGTGTATTTTGTAAACCTGACAAGTTTCACAAAATGGCATTAATGAACCAATTTCATCATAAAGAATACAAATGTTCCATATGACGTGCTTGTCACGTATTAGTTCGAGGCTGGCAGATACTGAATGTTTCTGACTTACATTCCAAACGTCAATTTGCTCTTAATACGAGTGTGTAGTGCAATTGAAATTTGTTGTTTTAAATGTATGTTAGTATAAATTCTTTGATGCAAGCCATCTATAGTTTATTTTCTAAACTGATTTCAACGAATCATAGTCTTCCAAACGTTCAAAAATTGTTCGTTTAAAAAATCATCGTTTTAGTTGCACTTTAGATACTCCCCCAGATTGTTCTAAACAGTGAGGGTTAGGTAAGGTTAGATTGGGTTAGCTTAACTTACAATTAATTAGTTTTAATCTTCTTTAATTGGGCTTATCACCTATAGTCCTACTAAATCCGATCCAAAATAATGTACCAAACATGGTGATTAATTGTCCAGGGGAGTATCTAATGAGCATTCTCTTTTTTCCCCTGTTTTTCTTGGACGTGGTAAACTTAAAACTTGCGATCTCTCTTTTTAGGAAGAACTTAATTACATAAAGCCTTGTGCGAAATATACAATGAACTGCCCCCCAAGTAACATGCCTCCTTTGGCCAATGTACATTATTATGTTGGCAACCTTGCTTTAGGATGCGCTGGATTTAAAACCAAGGTCTAAACACAAATATCCAATAAGCTAACACTTGGCCCAATGTAGAAAAATAACGAAGGGCTAACATGACGAGTAACATGTGCACGGTTGGTAACATTTTGGGGATTACATTGGTCCAGTGCTTGTTACTATAACCAAAAACCAACACACAAATGGTATAATTTGGCTTCCAATTGAGGAACGTACAGTATAAAATGACATTTGGACACTGATTATCTGATTCTTGTTCTAAATTTGCAACAAAAATTGGTTGTCATGATAGCATGGGTACAGGCACCAAAGTAGAAAGGGTCCGAGAACGACTGAAAATTGCGACTTGCCTACCTTCCAGGGGCATCCACCACGTCGTTGTATTGACGTGGTAGGTCGTTAACCCTCCGTGATAGGTAGTTGACCCCATGACGTGGTGTGGACGTTCGTACAAGACTACGAATGAATTTTGGGTGGGAAAAAAGTGATGACGTAATCCAAGATAGGGTTTGGAAATCTCCATCACGTGACAGCGGTCATTGACCTGTGATGTTGACAAATGTTGAGTGCAACGTTATCATGTTGAGAATGTAGTGCTGGAGCAAGTCAGAACATGATTTTTGACGTTACGAAGTCATTGTCCGGGAGGCAAGATAGTACAAGATGTTTGACGTCACGGCGTGGGTACAAGCGAGCAATTGACTATTGAGGTCAGAAGGTCATTGACAGGATGTAGGAAATTACTTGTTACCTGACGTCATGGTGTGGGTGAAAGTTTTTGATTATATATATAGAGGGCAATAGTGTATGTATCATTATAAAGAGAGGCAAGCTTCAGTCATGGCAGAGCAGCAGCAAGGTGTAGCACGTCTTGTTAAGTTGGGAGTAGAAGATGTGGAGGACCTTAACGATACCTTGGAATTATTGGATAGTAGTTATGAAGAAGAAGATAAAAAACGTACCATATATAGTTTGTTAAAGTCTAAAGTGAAGAGTGAACCATCATTATTATCTTCTTTTTCATTTAATAAAGAGGAGAATGATGACGACGAGGATATTAAGGAAGTCTATTCTTCATTAGTGCCAAAGACATAGACGGAGGATGAAGATATTAGTGTGGTATATTCATCATTAGCTCCAAAGAAGAAGAAGAATGCAAAGACAAAGCAGCGTGTGTTGGAGGGAGTTGAATATCCTGTAAAGAAACGTTTGTGTTATGATAATACTGGAGTGAAGCAGTCATCATCGATACTATCAAGAACAGCAGCAGCGGCAGGAATAGCTCCACCACTACTAGGATCAGCAGGAAAAGCCCCAGCAACAGTAGCAGCAGTAGCGAAACCAGCAGGAGGGACTCGACTAGTTGTAAAAAGTGCCAAGTGTGGATGCAAGAACAAGTGGGTAGATGAAAAGTGTATTCGTCTAGCCTTACAACAGTGGAATCCTAAAAGTGCTTCGATCTGTGAAGGGTGTTTTAATGAGGAAAATAACCAAACTGGACATTCGTGTTTAGGCTATATCAAGCCAATTGAACTAGTAACAGGCGAAGAAATTGAAAAACATGTTCGTAAATGTGTGTGGAGACTGATCTTAAAACCTTCAACAGAGAAAGAACTGTATGTTATTTATAAGCAAGATCATCCTGAACTGAGTAATGTTGGTGATAATGAAACAATTATGCGAAATATGAAATATGGACTTTGGAAGGTGGTAAAAGTTCATATGCAAGGTGTAATTGATTTGTTACATGACAAGGATCGCAAAGGAAAAGATCGAGTGAGACTCTAAAGTGCTGTAAAAGGAACAAGTGAAAAATGGTCAGACTATTGTGTATTTTGTGGTGGGATTTTTGTTGTGGACTCGTGTGTATTACAAACTTTTCGTACATATTTAAAGGACAACCCAATTACTTGTAGTGGGTGTAAGTTAAAGATTCTTCATAATAACCGTATATATGTGTGGAATACAGGCAAAGTACTTTCAAAACATTTCTTGAATCAAGTAAATCACCATGAAACGCTTGTGGAGTACTATGAAATTTTCAAACGACAGGGTCATGTAAGTATTTCCATGAATAATTTTTTCAAAACTTGTAGAGAATTAGTTCATAATAGCGAATTCATTGCTCAATTCATACCTGATGTGATTCATGAACAATTTTCTTTAGAAAAGTCTGTAAGTGTGTCTTCAGAACAGTACATTATTGATGTGCAAGGATTTAAAATCTCTAACATGAGTTTATTATGAGAGAATTCTGTATTGTAGCGTGTGATGCTAGTCTTTTATTCCACTGTTTAGTAAAACTTCCATGTGAGATTTCGGAAGTAGGACTAGGATATCAAAAACAAGTGCAATGGTTAACAGAAAACTTTCACGATTTACAATGGCACACATCAAATGGATACAATGGCACACGTTTCACATCTTCGTAGAATAATTTTTCAATTGTGTTCAAGTGAAGCTACATTCTTTTGTAAAGGTCTTGAAAAAGCACAGTGGATTAAAAAACTATTTCACTTACAAACTGTGAATGATGTAAGTGAAAAGGAATGTCCTGCCCTGAAAACATTAAATTTGAACATTGGTATGTCTAAGTGTACTTTTCATGACCCTGTGGAGGTGAATGCCTGTGCATTAAGAAACTGTTTGCAAATACAGTATTGGATGAAACATGAGAAACCAAAAAATCTTGTAAATACCTTATGAGCCATGCAGATGTAAGAAGCTTGTGAAAGTTGTTTTTATAAAACACTTTACTTACTCTTAAATAATAAAGAATGAGTACTCTATGAATTTGTTTTTT
>JAGDQP010026050.1:0-26306 GCA_022664845.1 Lepisma saccharinum
TTTTGACCTATATCTACTTTGTACTCGCAGCTAATATTTTGTGTGGAAGGTTAATTTGTCATCAACTTCACGTGGGAAAAATCGGGGTAGGTCTCTGTATGACCTTCCGTGATACTGCGTGTGAGTATGCTTCACAGAGTATACAGTAGTAAAATTCTGCTGGACTATATGCTATTTTTCTTCTGATAAAATTCTACTATCCTATCAATTTTACAGATTTACCTATAACTAAACGGTATCTTTCCCCATTTCTGGCTTTCTAACCACGATGGAATATAATCGTTTTTCCCCACCGACCCGCATCTTAGCCGTCGGGATTCATTATAATTACACTAACAGATGAATCGTATATACTCTGAAGTTCCTCATTATGGAATCTCTTTTATTATCCTCTCATGTTGTCCTGCCTTGACTCGTATATCTTCCTGAAAAGCTTACTTTTAACAAATTGTAATTTATATTCCTCTGCCAGGATCGTACTTGAACTAATGCAATCATCTTTTTTTTTTCAAACAGAATAACCGTTCTGTATATTTTCAATTTTAACTTTCTTGATATTAATAATGAGATTAGAAGAATCTGAACTGAACAGAAACGTAAGTGCCCGATGCTAAACCACTTTTCGTTTAGTCCATGACTTCGTTTAGGTTCGTTGCATATGCTTCCAAATATTTAGACATTTTTACTTTCTCCATGATCTCATTCTTAAAGGTTATATTTTATTTCCTCCATCCTTTGTTATATATTCTGTTTTGACTACGTTTATCTGTTGGTCTGTCACATCCGAAGCTTTTACTAGAACGTCGGTGTTATTTTGTAGATCATCTATATCGTCACCCGTTAAATCTACATCTTCAATATAACCAAGGTACTGCTTAAACCCATTTAACATTAGCTTCTGTCCATCTCTTTTATGTTTAGAATCACATTTTCTAATTCGAAATCACAGAAAGTGGAGATATGGCACCTGAAATACTGCGAATTTACAAACTATCTGACATATTACAGCTTCATTGATTTCGACGCCAATTACCCAGACAACCATAATTCCAAATTCTGTATTTCCTTATCTATCCTAACCCAGCTAGCAAAAAACTATCAGAACAGCAATACACAGGCCCCACCTCGAAACGAAAAACTATCACAACTCTAATCGAATGCCCACCACCAAGTACAATGACAACACTTAATCGCTCGAGCGCGTCCTCCCTGCCCACTCCAACGTACTAGGAAGTAACCGTAAAACTACTATTATTTTTCAAAATAACCAGTCTTGTTTGAACACCTACCCAATCTTTGAACAATATTTATCAATGCCAGTTTTACTCTTCGTAAATTAACTGTATCTGGAGTCATGTGCAAAAAAATCCAAGTGGAAATGCTATTTCTTTCGACAATCATCGTCTTCATTTACCGATGATACTTGATTCGAAGAATTTAAACTGCATTCTACAAAAACACTTCCTTTTAGCAAAATCTCATTTACATACTTCTATGAACTGTTTGACATGCTTTCTACTTCGCCTAAACCGCAGTCATCCAATATCAGGGTCAAGAAATGGAATGTTTTTTTTTGAAATTCAAACCACCTCGATAGTACGCTTGATCTTATTAATAAGTTGCAATTATATGCATCCTCTCATCATACCACTGGAACATCTACAAATAAATTATGTAAGCATTATTTTCTCTCAACACTGAGATTAGACTGAGAGTAGCCTTAAAATTCATTTTTAGAATACTATGTGATTCAACTGTATTTCTTATTTTGAAAGAATATCAGCTTCGGTTAGTTTCTTCTGATATTATCCATTTGATTACTATATTTAAAATAGTTATTTACTATTTTTGACCTGAGCAAGTTGCCCAGGGACTATAAAGCCAATTCTATGTATATTAGCTCCATTTAATATTTTTATTTCCTTTAAATTATTCTTTTTTATTGATTTTTTTATTATGATTTTGACATCTGATTACTTTTATTATTACGATTTCGAAATACATTGTCACACCTCATTTAGATAACAATGATGATGATGCCTATTATATGTATATGTATGCTTGTTTCTTGGTTTCCCCTGGTTCCATTGTTCAATGTAGGCTCCGGCTGATATGATGTATCATTTTTTTGTAATTGTATAAGAAATTACTTCGATTGATATCTCGTTATTGATATCGACTACCTTGGGTTTCAATATAATAGTAGAATAGAGTAGGCCGAGGTTCCATATGAATAATAGCCAATTGATTAACTGTAAAGTGTAGCAGTTCCTAACAAAACAACTTACACGTAGCATCAAAGAATATCTTAGCACACCAAGGACAGGAATCGTATCTTCATCCAATATGGCTTAGCATAATGATTTATTGCTGTGCAAGCAAACCAACAACTTTCTACAATGATACTGATTAGTATTCTTAATCAGATACACATTTAAAAGGTTCCTCAATTGATGCAAATCGATCAATCCAAACAATAGAGAAATCATCCGTATTTTGCTGACAAATACTTTCTTTATAATTAAACTCACATATCACAGTTTAAGTTATTACCTGTTGAACTTTCCTTAGATGGTTAACGTATGATATTTGCACATTCATTTGAATTTACTTAGACACTAAATAGATTTTCATGTTTTATATCTCACATATATCGACATAATTATATAGTGTAATCCAGTGGGTGCAGTCAAGCGAAGTAACTTTAAGATGCAACCTAAATACATTATACCTTATGGGTGATATAGGTAATTTTATTAATTTTAACCTTCTACAGGAACAGAGAGAAGTTCCTTGGCATCGGTAACCCTTATTTATAAGAGGTTCCTTGGGGAAGTGTGCCTCTTGCGCCGGAGGTAAATCCCTCGGGTCGGTAGCATCCCACTGATTTTCAGGAGATTGTCATGATTGTTACTGGTGTTTCTAAGGCAATGTCTCAAGATCTTTCCTATGTGAGTTTAACTTCGGTGCCAGGCGGTACAAGAGCATTTTTCCTTGTGAGTTAGAGATGATGCCTGGAGCCTGGAGATGATGGTTGAACAAATAACTGTGAGTGAACCGTGATTAGCTACCTATTAGCGGTGCATATGATAATAAGATTTTCATTTTCATGATGAATCATTTTCTTTACGTGTTCATCATCTTGGCTTTTTTCGGTAACGTCCCTGCGCGCTCTCCGTACTCATTCGTAGCGGAAGGAAGCCCCATTGGACAAAGCTACCCGAGCTTGTTTCGCTACTGGTGCCTGACAAAGAACACGACCCCAGCTCCGCTGTTATAATGAAACTGAATTTAAATTTAACTGCTGTACTCTGCGATGCTTCATGTGGAAAGTAAATGTATTTAATTTTGTACAATTTACTGGTGTACAGATATAGGATGAACTTTGGTAATTGTGAACACCAATCAGAAATAGCATGTGATGGAGTACACGTGGAGTTTGTACGTGGCGCAGAAGAGTAGATATTATGCTAAACCTGTGTTCAACTTTTCACAGTTCTCCATTCAAATGTCTTCGGCTGTTTACCTAGTAAAACCTTACAAAAAATTGGAGTACCAGATTCAGTGCGTTTGAAACGGTGATTATTTGGTGTGAACTAAACTTCGCATGAAGTTGCCAATCAATTACACCCATTCTAAGGCCACTAGTGGCTTCACATATAGCACTTCAGAAGCATAGAATATATCCCTGCTTCCTTTTGACAGTGTTCTCAAGTACCCACTAATATATTCGTACTGGGGTATTTGTGACCCCCGTGTTGAGGTAACTGTGAACACCATTTAGAAATTGTAAGATACGATTAGGCTAACTCCTACTGTACATGGCTTTAGGCCACATCTGGGAGTATGCCATAAAGGATCTTATTTATGCTAAAACCATTTTTATTCATGCCTAGTTGATGATCCACACCCATTAGGAAAGAACAGTGATTCTGGTGGCTTGATTGAAGATGATTAGGAAGATATGTAGTCAGGGCTGGAATGGTAAGATTTTTGGGGGGTACACGCTGCTCAATAAAAATCTGGATTTGGGAACACGTTCCTTTATATTTATGCACTGAGGTGGGTACACGCTGTGATTTATACTATTAGGTGGGTACACGGCGTGTACCCGCGTATACCCTCCATTCCACCCCTGTATGTAGTTGTTTAGGCTACACCCACAAATGACAATATCATCAGTGGGGTTTACGTTCTTTTGGACTTTAAAGGGGAAGCAGAAAGACTTCTCATTACAAATATGTATGCTGCGTTAGGATATATGATCCTGATGATAGTGAAGCATTTGTTGATGAACTCTTGCACTGATAATGCAAATGTAGAATTCGAGTTTACCGGTAAATCATGTGTAATTTCTTTTGAGGATATTATCGCTATTTTGCCGGAACCTGCAACTGTAGTTAAACAAAGAAGTTGTTTTGTTTTGATGATTAAGTTGCCACTTTTCAACAGAAATGTGTATTTCAATCTTCTTGTTTGTAGATAGCTGTCTTGTGCCACATGTAGACCTAGAAGTTCTTTTCAGCGTTTCCTGTGCCATTTTCACTAGGCCACCCTATTGGTTTTCAAATACAACTATGTTCGCAACTGCACCAATTTCTTTCCATTTGTTTTGCACTATGGTCTATCGGAAGTATTTGTGAACACACAAACAAAAAACAGATAAATACCAACATCTGTGCTAAAAAAAAGGACATTTGGCCAAGTAGTTAACTGATTCTTTCGTAAATATCCCATCCAGATTTTTAGTAGACGGCATAGGGCAGAAGTTGTGTGTTCCCAATTACCCCAATTTTGGCGCTTTTTCACAACTGTCCGGGTAATTGTGAACATCATTTATATTTCTTATTAAGTTAAAAAAATTAATGTCACCTAAATCATGTTAGTTAACACAATCTTCACTCTACATTTTGCAGGAAATTCAAATCAATTCGGAAGCCTTAGAGTTACACGCCGTTCAATTAAACTTTACAAAAGTATTCACAATTACCCCAGTTCATCCTAAAGCCGTTAATCGTTACGTAATTTAAAGCAAACAGATTTAGTTGTCTGTAAGGTTTAGCTTTAACTGCTATTGGTCTAGAATTGGTAGTAAGAACCAACGTTGCCTCTAATACGAGGCCGAAGTGTTTTTTTTTAGATTGAAAATTCGGAACCAATATATGAAGAACTATCTTATTCAAATTAGGCAAAAGCATGTTAGTCCTTTCATGTAAACATTCTTACATATTCTTTTTGTCGGAGGATCTCCAGATTATATAAGTGGCCAAAGACTGATAGGATATCATTTGCCATTATGACTTTGTGAACTTTATTTCAACTTGCCGTACTTCCCGCTGTAAACAACACTGACTACACAACAGGTATAACATGAAATTAATTGGTGTTTTACTTAATATTCAACAATCTGTTGTGTCTTAACATTTCCCGGAACAAGTGTCTCAATACAATGCAAAAATGTCGCTTCCCAGAGAGCAGAAATGCTTTGAGCAAAATTTCTTTACGCCGCAAAATATTATATTTTAGTAGAAATTGACGACAAAATTGTCCGAAGTATAATTCGTGTGCCTGAGAATAGTTACAGCAACTGTCTCCAGTGTACAAACAACGATTTAACCTAATGTTCTGCCCACACTTTTTGTTTCGCATTTGTTGTGGGCAGAAAGTGAAAATAGCTTAAACATACCCAAAAAATTTATTGAAGAATATATACTGTGTTTCGTTTGTTTGATGTATAAATGTATTTGGTTTATATATTCTTGGTGGCAAATATCTTGTAGTCTGGTGTAAAGAGTTTTGGTAAAAACTACGATTTGATTCCATCTTTAAGAGGATTGCAGTGTCGAAAATTACTGGTGATTCGTAAATAAGTTTGTTAGCGACACTTGTTGTGTGTCAAATGACAGCTACCTTGAGAGTTTGAAGTTAAGACTATACGCTATCGTATTAAGGAATAAATAGGTTGGCGTTTCCGCACTCGACCAGAACTCATGCAAGCATTCGATTTGAGATAACTAGGTTAGTTATGATGTTCTTAAGAAGACGTACATTAGTTTGTTTTGCTGCATTAACAAGATTGGTTTTCACATTGTAACTTTGTATATTGTTTAGATATTTTATTTTTCGTCTACACAGTGAAGTTAATGAAGTATGGTAAGTATAGTATTATTAGTTTTGTACTATCTGAATTTATTTATTGATGGCCTTTAGACAACTCAGGCTTAGCCCGTCGTCGACCCTCACCCCCTTCTGGTAAAACTTGTCAAATATCTTGTCGTTATTCCTTGTCCAAATAACTGTTTAAATAATTAAATTTCACTAATAGATTTCCAAGATATTAAATGATTGCTTAATGTCACTGATCATTAAATTAAAACTGGAAATTACATAAAAATTTAACAAAAAGTTTTATTAACTGTTAATTTAACAATTGCAAATTTAACAGATGCAAACAATGAATTACACGATACTTACTACTGAACTAAAGTTAAGAACTACATATAGTTCTTAGTTTAACTAAAAGTTATCTGAGGAATGTAAATTTAGTATTTGGAATACATGATATGCATTCCTGGATAAAACTATGGCAAATACAATCCTTACTTTAGCAATTATAAACTACAAAGAATATAATGCAATAAGAATACTCCTGAATTAAAATTTACCAACTTAAAAATTCTTTGATAATAACTAAAATTATTTAAGAGATGTAAATAATGTATCAGGAGTACACAATATTCTCTCCGGAATAAAAATATAATAGAATTCTCACTGTAGTAATTTTAAATCATCTATCAAAAGTAAATTATCCACTAGAAATAAACTGAAATTCTTAGTTTAATAAAGTAAAATTATCTTACACATTATAATATTTACTACTCACTACACAATATTCCCTACTGAATGAAAATGTCGCAAATACACTTTAGTAACTATACATTTTCTGACAATGAAAACTGATGAATTAGGAATATGGTCCTGAATGAAAATATATAAATTCAAACAACTGAAAATTGTGTGACAGTTGTAAATAACGTTTTAGGGATACACAATATTTATTCCTGAATGAAAAGCAACAAATAGAATTCTTACAACAAATAAATTATCCTACAGAATGATGTACTAGGAGCATATTCCCGAGTGAAGTTGAAACAACTCAAATTCTTACTGTAATTTAAAATCAACCGACAGATGTAAAAAAACTTATTAGGGATGCAGGATATTTACTCTTAAATGTAAACGTAACAAGCAGAATTCTCAGTTTAATAACTGTAAATTACCTGACAAATATGAGTTAAAGATGATATTTACTGCTGAATTAAAATGCAACAATGCCGTAAAGTGGGGTGAATGTGAACAAAGTAGAAAAATGTTGTAAACAGCTGTTGAATGCGCAGGGTGAAATAGTTTAATAAACCAATTTTCTCCATAACTTTAACGTACGAAATTTTCATTACATTTATTACTGAAATATACTTAACGTTACAGTAATATTTCTGTCAAAAATATGGTTTGTAAGAAACACAGAATGATTGATGTGTACATACTTAACACAAGATGATAACTTTTTCTGTTTCTTGAAAGTATTATGAAATTAAACAAATGACATCAATTTCCGGCTTTCAAATTTGTTATATTTTTGTACTTGGAGAATAGAGCTCAAATCTACCATTACTATTAACACTGCATGTACTGCTATTCACTTGCATGAGTTTGAAATATGTTGTTTACACTAACCCTAAACCTAGGACAAACTAATCACTCATTTTCTTTAAATGGTCAGATCTGACACAATTTTTTCTGCGAGTGTCTTGAAAATGCTTTCTTAGCCCATTAATATAATGAAAAAAATCACACTGTCGCATAAAACAAAGTGTTCAATTAAGAAAAATAAAAAAAACATGTTCACATTAATCCCAGTTAAAGGCATTAAAATAAACAAAAAACCCTGAGTAAAAGGACTACAATTACTTCTATAGATATTATGACGATATGGCCTTCTATCCTATCTTCAATAAAGAAAAACAAAGCTTTCTGGCAAGGCTGAATTCTTTAATAACAAAAATAACTTTAAACGTAACGGTTTCGGAAGTATACCACTTCCTTCCTCAGACTACACTCTATAACTCTTGTTATTAAAGAATTATTTCGTTATTAAAGAATTCAGCCTTGTAGGAAGGCATTGTTTTTCTTTAATTACTTCTAGTCTGTCGACCAAGTTCCTCTAATCCAGTCCTTAAAATTATCGATTATTACACTTCCACTGGGTTCGTTTGAACTTTGACTGACTTCTCCTGCGACATCTACCTCTTCTTCATGAAACCACTCGATATCTTCATCACCGTTTTGTGCTTGAAGAATACACATTAACTCGTTAGCACGTCGAGCAACTATATGAACTGAATGTATTCGTTGCTTTTTGTTTCTCTCAGTATTGTCTCCATGTATGTTTTTCCTGTGGCGATTTGCCGATTTATTAGAGGAGTGATAGAGACCACATTTCCTGCAGGTCCTTTCTGAGAGCCTCGGTTTCACTGAAGAGCAAAAATAATCATACGGAACTTGTAAAAAATCTCTAGTTACGAAGTCTATATTTAGTGCAAGGCGGAGACTCAGGTTGAGAAATTCGCCCTCTTCACTTACTATAAGGTCATTTACCGTTTGCTTAACTTTCACTGGTGGTGGCAGGAAGCGGTCTGTGAGAACGCGAAATATACCACTACGAGGTGGAGTACAGCACGTTGCATCCTTGCATTTGACAACTTGTAATAAATATTGACTTTCCCGAACATGCTCCGAATACCATTTTATCTCTGGATCATTTGGAAGTTCAGGCTCATCGCATTCAATGTAGGTGGCATGGACAGGATGTCCATCGATGATCATGGTGTTCCATACTTCCGCAAGTACCTTGCCAGCAAATTGAAAATTTGATTTCTCCAAATCCTTATTCACAGTGCACCCGTGGTCATCCAAGAGGGAAGCAAAGTGATTCTGAGGCAGAATAAGCCCAGCCAGTTCCCGACTTAATAGTGCCATTCTACGTTCGACTATGTTAAATGAACTTTGTCCTGGAGCATTTGAAGCGATGAATAATGCATCCAAATCGTACTTCTTGAAATGTTGCACAGCAAAAGATATCACCTTATGATATCGTGGATTTTCATCTGGCCCTCCATCTACAATTATAATCACTACAGGCTTGACCGAACCAACCTCTGTTCTAACCATGGACTGAAATTCATTAGCATCAAGTAACGTTTCAAAGTCTTGAGCATGTGCATTGGCGGAAGACGAACAGTGCTTTCCGCTTCTGACTGCAATGAATGTAGGCCCAGAGCCCATGGCTTGTGGATTTCCAAATATCATTGGCCTTATTTCAATACCGGCATAAATAGAAGGTATGAGCTTGTGATTATCTGCTGTCACCCAATCATGGTCAGGTAGTGAAGCGCGGTATTCCATATGCATAAGCAAAGGTGCTTGTTTGTTTACTTCTGTGAGGCCTATAGGAACGCGAGCTCTGTCATCTTGACAAATAAAAAGCACTTGTGCAGGTCCAAGGATTGAGGCTAGATTTTCCAGATAACGTATAGATGTTGTAGCAAAATGACTGTCGATATGACTACGATGATGATCCGTCTGTGCTCGTGAAAGTTTGACAGGAACAGTTGAAACGTGTCTTCGACCTTCCACAGTAGTAGAATTCCTTGGAAGTAAACGTAGGTAGGTCCCGCTACGGCTGATGTTGAATCCCTTTTTCTTTAATTCTTGTGTTAGTTCATCCAGAGTTTTTACACTGCGAATTGAGTCTGTTTCTCCCATAGCACCTGGTGCACCCCCGAAAATAGCAATGTCGGCGATAGTTTTTAATAGCAACGGTTGATCCTGTTCTAACCTAGGACGTCCCACTGATTCCCTCAAAGATAATTTCTTTCTTATGTCTTTGTTTTCACTGCATATTTCCTCAAGCTTTCTTTTTCTCTTCTCTCTGTGCTTTTTCTGGTATTCTGCGTTCTGTTTCTTTCTTCTGAGACGACGCTCTTCAACTTTTAACTGCTGACAAACTTTAAAAATCTGCTTTTCAACCTCAGGGTTTGGTATTGCGTCCCTCGCAGCATACAGTGCATTTAGTTGTTTCTGAAGAACAGAAATTTTTATCTCCGAAGCCTCCTGTGAAGGTTTAATACGCGTGAATTTTTCAGACGATTCAATGTAAGCTGCTTCTTCATCATCTTCAGATTCAATCGGGTGCCCGATTATGCTCAGTGTGCTCTCTGGTAGGATTGAATCAGGTGGTACAGCTTTGTTAGGACTGGAAGATGTCTTCTGGGATGATGAAGCAACCTGAAATACAAATACAGTGCGAAAATTCGTCAAAATAGCCGCCTTCAAGCTCTTTTCAAACATGAAAGATGTACATTGTATATCAAGCGCAACGAACCTTGGTCACTAAATTTGAATATGTTGCACCCTAAAGTATGATTATCATGAATGAAACTGACGATCAGACTGCAATGCAAGCATTGTTAAAAATATACTTTCATAATATACTATCATATAAATTGCGCTTTATATAAACTGTAGTGAGAAGGCAGTAAATATGATTGGACCGGAATAATTGATTATTCACTTAAAACAATCGTGATGTTAAACATTATACATCAAATATTCAAGAAAGAATTTATGCTACGATAAAACGAAGCATTTTTAATTGGATATATTCCACCAAAATTGAAATACAGGACGCCATAGCATCTAGCATTATTGTATTTTAACACCGTAGCGTCTGTGTTGCCAGCAAAAGCGTATGTCACTGACATTGTGATTTAATTTCTTTCGTTACCGAAATGTATCGTAGTTACGAGTGTTGCTTTAATAGTAGAGAAGAATAGTAATGTAATGCTGCAATCAGTTTGTGTTGATTATTTCATAATTTAAACATCTACACAATGTAACATTATTTGTTTAGTAGCTTGATGCTCACTACATGGAAGGTCATCAAAACTTGAGCGCAACAGTCGTTACCAAAAAGGTTATGCTTAAAACAAGTAATCTTGTAATATATAGTTATTAAGAGCACACTTTACATAGGTTGCGTGACTAAAATGCCCTGCTCTAATAGATTTATATGCGCATAACTGCCGAACACACTAAGTTCCCAATATATACCAGAAACAATTATAGGCTCTTTAGACGAAGCTTAATTATCTCTACAACATATAAAAAGATAGCTGTGTAATCTCCTACCCGTCGTCACAAATTACGACAAACGCGGATGTATAGAAACCAAACACATTTGTGCGACCGTTCTCGAAATCTGTAATACCCAAATTGAATGTTTTTGAGTTCACCTGAAAACACCCGTTAACAGCATCCATGAGCGTTGCCAAAACGAAAGAGCTTAAGTTTCTTTAAAAAGTTTCGGAACAGGTGATAATCGGAGGGGGCTAAACATGGAGAATGCAGTCCATGATCTAATACTTTGAAGCCCAAGTCAATTAATTTCTGCAGTATAACAGATTCTCTGCGGTGGTGCATTATCTTCGAAATACGTTGATTCCCTGGAAAACTTTCTGCGGCGTTTGGAAATCAGTGCGTTTGAGTTGCTGCAGATGTGATGTATAGAAATTACTGGTGATACTGGTGCGGTGCTCGAAGTAGTCAACTAAAGGAACACTATCATTATCCCAGAAGACAGTATCAAGAACCTTTTCAGCTGTCTTCTGGACCCTGCACTTCTTTGTGTGTGGAGAAACACTGTGCCTCCACTTGCGTGACTCTTCCTTGGTATTGAAATTATACATGTAGATAAAGGTTTCACCGAAATTATACAATATGACCATAGCGCGCTGTGTCTGCATTAAAATGGTTAAGGATCCATTTTGCGGAAAGCTTCCGCATATCCAGATGGTCGTGAATAATTACACCAGCTCGTTCACGGGAGATGTTAAGGATCTACGCTATATGTTTAGCAGAAATTTCCCTATCATATAAGAACATATCATTTCACTCTCTCTACAGTTTCTGGCACTATCACGACTGGAGGATTCCCCGAACGTAATTCGTCATTTGTGCTGAAGAAATCTCCTGTACTAAATATAGCTATGCAGCTTTTGATGTGTCGGACAAAAGGCTATAGTTTCCCGAGTATTGTGACATATCTTCATATATTTCCCTTGCAGGAAAAAAAAATATCTGAAAGCAACTCGCCAGTAGCTTCCAATGAAACTCTCCTGAATTGCTACCATGGTCACTTCACACAGGCAAAGCACAAGGGCAAAGTCAATCAGCAGGGTCATGTTTTGGGCACAAGAAACTACGATGGGCTAGGTATCATGCAATATAAAATCTGTTCCTATTATCACACACCTAGGTACATAGGCTAATGACTTATTAGCACCCTCGTAGCTTCATGTAACCAAATGCAGTGAGTTCATCTTATCCTCAACAGGAAGCAGGGTGTTACTAAACCACGGTTATCATAAGTTTTAAAACTCGATTGTACGATCGGAAAACTGTCGACAAGCAAGCCCAATAAATCTCATTTTGAATTCTAGATTAAATTATGCAACAACTGTCAGGCCACATGCGACTAGTGGTGCATATCGTCACAAGCGAGCGCACAGACAAACTTTCTTCCTTAAAATTCAATTAAGAATTGTTTTACAAGTATTTTTTATTACGGAAAGATGCCAGAAAAATACAGGTTGTTGGCGTTCTTATAGAAACTCAGCGGTACAAGGATATTAGCTACTATTTTCTTGGAAGTCATTTTATACACTGACATGCATTGTATTAGGAAGCACTTGCCCGCCCCATGCGCATGCCTTTAATGGTGATTGTAATACATATTTGCAATAATAATATAATAGAACATTGTTCTACCGCATCTTAAGTTGATTCGCGCGTTTCAATCAGTCGTATCAATTTTTCATTCTAACAAAACTGAAATCCAGTTTACACGGGCCGGCGATAACGTTGCGGAATGTTGATATGGGTGGGCACGCGGTTAGACGTTCACTGTGGGGTTTCAGGTTTTCTCTGTTTCTCCAGGCGAATGCCGGAATGGTACTTTGAGTAAAGTTCTGGTCGATACCTTCTCCATTCTCTACCCTATTGAGACCTAAGCCACAATGCCCAAAAGGCATAAATAAGTTTAAATTTAATAAAACGGAAGGCTTACCTTAGTAAAATACGCAGTTGAAAAGTTCTTAGTTTCTTTTTGTCGCTATCTGCAATTCTTTTTCAATTATCTATACGCTCGTCAAACTTCATTCGCCAACATTTGTACCTTCTGTACAGGCGTACTCGTATAAGATTTCTCAAAACTTTCAAAAAGTTTCTTATGCACTAATGATCAGTTAATAGACTACCTATTGAATTCGTTTCAAAACCCCTAAAACAAGACACAACTCTACCGAGGAGAGTGAATATAGCAGAAGACGCGCTGCCAACCGTCCGAAGTTCTCACTGTGATCGCCACTGTCTTTTATGCACAGCAGCTCCCCAATTGTCCTCACGTTGCTGGGTCAACACCGAAATTTGTGAGCCCCTACCGGGAATCGAACCCGGGACCGCTCGCACTGAAGTCGCTACCGACTAGGCTACGCAGGATATATATATATATATATATTAAATTATATTGGGCTACACTGTTGGTCGTCAAGGAAGAGTGTTCACGACGAGGATAAGTAATTTTCACGCAATTACTAGTTCATAGTTAAGGTTGATAAAATAAAATAAAAATGCTGTTGGTTAATCGATATTCATGTATTCTCGAAATGTACGCAACGGGAGTGCAGGTTTTATGGTGTTTTTATTTCTGTTTATACAATTTTTAAAAATAAAAACTCTGATTTTTGTATCTAGGCGCGTAATAAGTTTCTTCACGATGGCTTAACTTGTGACATTGTACAAAACCGTATATTTCAGTACATCATTTGTCAAGTAACCTCAACACACAGTCACAGTCTGCAGATATGCTGTTTTACATTTGAAACACACAGATATGCTGTTTTACAGAATATCTAGAAGCATCTTACATGCAGACTGAAGTTCCCCATACATCAGCTTCGAAAAATATGAAATAGGTTTGTAACTGTGTTAACAATTTAAAATGTTTCAAGTAACTCCATTTGACGCTATTGCCAGTGCGCGTGTGTGTGGTCTTACTCATAAGGGTATGCTCATTGAAGGTATGCGTTTCTTTTCTTACGTTTTACCCGATGCGTGATATTTTTTCTCATTATTTTATTTCTGAGAACTGCCTATTCCATTGAGATATGTTAATGGGTGTGTTGTCAACTAACAAAGTGATGTACCCAAGTTCGAACGCTCAGATCCGACTAAAAAAACATGAGTAGCATATAAATCGTTGATCACAGAAATAATGCTACGAGCCGCTCCAATGCAAAACTGCGATTGTCAATAGAAGAGGAGAGATATTTGAGTTTTACCTAATCATGGTCAAAGAACTGCGCTAACATAAAGAAGCAAAACTCGATGCAGTTGGAACCAAAAATGCAATGCGATGACTATACTGTTATACAAGACCTATCTGAAAAGTACCTGCCCTTACTTTTTCTGAGGAAAGTAGTGGATGTTGGATGGCAACAATGCGCAGTGGATGCAGTATCCTTCCTGAGTATGCCTGTAGAGTGGCGTGATCCTCGCTTGCTTCAGCATTCGTTAGGAAGCAAGTGTGAGGTGTTTTGTGGATCTTCCTCGTCGAAATTGCATTCGGGCAAAATGCCATGACGTGTTGACAAACGATACTGCCTCAAGTTTTACCACAGATTTGGAGATAGCCAAGCAGAAACAATACGCAAGCGTTTGGCGACGGTCATAGGAAATACACAAATAAAACAGTGGTACAATAGGTTCAAGTACAAAGCAAATTCCAAGTAATATTGTGTTCTTTGACTGCAATGGCATTGCTCATGACGAACACGTACCAGAAGAACGAACATGTACGAAGGAGTATATATATTGACGTTTTCCGTCCCCTATGTGATGTAGTTTGTCACAAGAGACCAGATTTGTGGGTTTCACATAACTGGCACTTGGATCAGTATAACGCCCCTGTCTATTCCTGGCATTTGATCCAATCTTTCCTGTCGTTCCATGCCAAGCTCCATACTCTTGTGAGTCTTTGTGACTTCTGACTTTTCCAAGTCCAATAGATACTAAAAGGAACCCGGTTTGACATCTGATAGGACATCTTGTACAACGCGATGGAGGTATTGACAGCAGTTCTAAAAGAGGCGTTCCAGATATGCTCCTAACACTGGTAGGATCGATGCGTTAAGTGTATGGAAGCTGAAAGTTCCTATTGCAAAGGTGATAAGGAACTGGAAGACACCAGGTATGTAGTTCTATTCTCCTCGTCAATGATCGGATACTTTTCAGACAGGTCTTCCATTTCCCATAAACAGTGTCACAAAACACCTGCTAAATTAATTAAGATACCTACGGCTGAAACACAAACACTATGGTTTTATACTGATTTGATAGTATTGCACAGCTATTCAGTTTTCAAAGTGCAAGTGTGATATTTCAGTAAAGTGGTCGAAGCAAAGTGTAACTGAACAATATGCAGATTGTTTCACATTCAAGATCACTCCCGCATTGAAACAGTCCTATATGAAAAAATAGAATGAAATGCATCTTTCAATATCAGAACGTGCTTTTCCCAAGCATATTGCAAAATAGGCTTGTTCTTTGGTGCAGAAACTTGACTGTATATCACAGAGTGAAGTCTGATGATGAACCGAAGATCACTTAATTGTAGTTTTTCATAGCGTAACCTTAAAAAATTAAAAATCTGTCAAATATAGAGCTTATATTGCCAAAAAAAGAGTACAAATCAAGAACTTGGCAATATTTTGTCTTCGATAACAATATCCTATACTTAACATGTTCGGAAAGCTTTCATCTTTATGCCCTGACCAGGTTCATATAGCAATAAGCCCTTAGTACTTACATATTCACCGAGGACAGACGTTAGGAAATTTTCATATGTGCTTTCAAGATTTTCCTACTTTTTACTTCCCTACACATGAATGTTACGTGGACAAGTGGCTTCTAGTTTATTTGCAACATTTGGATCGAAAGCCTCTCTTGGCTTCTGGCAACAGATATGGTGATTGTTAGCTAATGTATACCCGTTGATACAGCGACATCAATTGTATTGGTGTCTAGACGTATACACAGTCTGCAACACACCACTTGTGATTTTCTCTCCTCTATGAGATAGTGCTGTGAATGAAGACACTTCATAATACAATTGAGTTTCGTCACCGTTCCAAATATTTTCTTTGTCCACATTCTTCTCTTTTATGCATATCAGTTCCCTTCCTCCACAGACTCTTGTATTTTACGACGAATATGATCTTTTCTGTTTTGTGTGTGATAAACGTAGTAATGTGCCTAGAAGAAGTATCATATTCAGTCCCAAGGTTGTGATAAAATTAATCGAAGCTTTTAAACTGTAGTGAACCACTTTCCACGTTTCCAGTGATCACATTTCCATATGCATTAGCATAGAACTGCTGATCAATACTCCCTTCTCCTATCCAATTTTGAAATTACATACTGTTCTCCAGTTTCCAGTCGTTGCCTTTAAAGAGCGCTCCTTATAATTCCACTGGGCCCTGATATATTGAGTGGTATTGAAATTATCCGCACCAAAAATGCCAGTACTTGCAAAGAACATTCCAGCTATCTTGTATGTACGACTCTCTGCTTGACGTAAAAACTGCTCTGATTCTCTCTCCCATCTTCGGCACATATAAGGAAAGCTTGAAGCCCCCGTCATTGGATACTTGAGTAATAGTTGAAAAACCCTTTAAATGCCTAGCAAAGTTCATACTACCTTATGGACATTAACAAGTATTTGCGTCTAATAAAACGACTGTTTTGATTTCACTAATTGAAGAAACATTTGTGCAACGGACATTATTAAAACGTGGAACATTCATTTAAGGAAAAATTCTTATTTCGCTCAGATAACGCCATTTAAACATGTCCGATATGTGCGACTAAAGTTTATGTTTGCCATCTCAATACGATGCTTTTATTACTCCGCCCACACCCGACATTAGACAGAAGGGAGAGTGGGTATTATTCTTACTCTCCTTCATTTTAGAGCCAAAGATAGAATATAAAAGTAGGAGCGATGACAACGCTATGGCTTCCGTCCTTCCTGATATGGTGAAACCCCTGATGGTCAAAAATAACTTTGTTTAAAACAAGAAACTGTTTTGGTCTTACGTCTTCATTTCACTTATGTCGATTGTTATTTTCGGAGTCTGTTTCTTCCAATCTCATTTTTGCTAACATTTTGATGGTTGCATAAGCGTATCTCAAGTTTTCTTTCTCATGCTTTGTTTACATTACTTACATCTTACAATGGCTATCAATAACCGGGATCATTTTAGTAACGTAAACGCAAGTTACCGTTAACGCGCGATTCAAACTTAACCAGCCTCAACTTACGATGGTTATCTTCTTACGTCAGTAATATAAAATATAAAGCCGAGTTTAAATGCGGCTCACTTTGTGAGTTCATTTCTTTCGTATTCGAAATATATAGCATCCAAGTAATGAGTATGGCTTAATGATGACACAATTAACCTACAAAATGTTGCAATACAATAAATTCATTTCTGAAGATTATAATAGAAACGTCATGTCGCTGTAACCTTTTAGTTAATTCCGTGTTACAATACGGCACTACAAGCTCGAAAGCCAAGTTAAGCTGGTAGTCCGAACTGAAGTTTGTTTTACACATAATTTTTACCATCGTATAATCTTAGTAATTTAAACAAGGTATAAGCAGCTTTAGCTAATAAGTAGTGTTTTTACAATTTGTTTTCTAAAAAAAATCTATGTTCTATTCACTAGAATGTGTACGCAGGATTTTAGGTTGATGAAGACTGATAAATTGCAACTATATCAAACAGAAATAGTATTTTAAAAATATTTTAACGTAGGAAATGAATAAAATTTTCTTACACACAATATTATACTAGTTAGTAAAATTAATATAAAAGTGAGTGTGATGAAATAATTAGGATACGACTGCAAAACTAAAAATGCCGAGGAACAGTAAACGTACTTGAAGTATGAACATTTGCAATCGTGGAACTGAAAATGTAAATGTGTAAGATCGTAAAACATATTAAACGAATTAATGCTTACCGCATTAGAGGAATCTTCAGTTTCGTTCATCTCTTGCTTCACAGCTACGAATTCTATAGCGTCGTTACAAGTCTCTAAACACGTATCATCACTAGAAGACATTTTGATGTTAATTTCAATATATCCACACAAATGGCACCGTTCGTATTTTTTCGTTTTTCAGGATTACATGTGTAGTTTTCAGAATTATCTATTGTCTTATCCAAAAATAGAAATATCCGAGAAAACAAATGCTTATTTTACGAAAGTTATAATTCTTTTGATATATCACTTTGTAGGCTAATTTATAAGGCTAGCCAACCCAAAGTATCACAACATATCGTTGTTTCAATCTGAATATTGTACCTGAAATAAATAAAAGAAACGTAATGAATCACAATAATACAGGAACAGACTTTACGATAATTAAAACAAATATCATGGTGGAAGAAATAAGTTAAAATCACGCTAAAATGTCAATGTACTGAGCAAACCACTATCTTGAAGAAAAAATATGAAATTATAACTTAAAATCCTATATAGGCATAAGAACATGAAATTAATTCATAATTATATCTAATAGACAATACATCCACATGGGTAAAATCCGTGCCGACGTCGGCTCAGCTAAATTCCCAAATTTCACCAACCAAATCCTCAACCAAAACAGTTGGCTAAAATGCAGAGCATTGACATCCTTGACGGAAGATTGTTGATGATTTCTGTCGATTGATATATATAGCTGGATTTTGTTCATTACCTTTATGATGGCGTATAAATTTGTATTTTTCTATCTGCAGCGAGGTTCGAACCTGGAAACTTCAGATTTGCACTAAGCCACTCTAAGCATTATAAGGTGTTAATTTCTGGACAATGGTCTGTTGGCAAATAAGCAAGAGTCTAGCAGTCGGGATACTTGCTGCATCCCGTCGAATCGACACGCACCATAAACCTACATGTTAGACCCTTATCTTTCTGCGTTTCAAATGTTGATTTTGACTACAACTGAAGAACTGGGTATCCACTCCTGAACTTGAAATGCACCTTAGTAGCACGCAGTATCTCCCCAATAACGTTGATATCGATCATGCTTGGCCCAGTATTGGCCCGATATCCTGTGCTGCTTGGGCAGTTACCAGTTATGTAAAATTTGCAAGTTATGGCACATACGGAAATTCAATCATAAGTTAACGCTGCGACTCTAACAATCACGATGGGATCCGGTTCTTTAATAGTATCTCTGAGGACGAAATAATTATTTCGTTTTCTTGTAAGCTCACTTTGTCATTGTGCCCAAAACACGTAGAGAAACTGATACTAGATTTTGGTTCAGGGATCTCGGTTTACCCAACCATTATTAACCTGTGACTTAAACTGGAAATACATCTCCACCATGTGAGCTTTCTAAATTTTAACGTTTCATGTTAACGGTGAAGCAAAGCAGGTAAAGGGAATTTCCTATTTTGCGTGCTTGTTGAGGCATGTGGGAAAGCTTTATCGTGCAGCAGTAGGGGCTCTTTTGTTCTAGCGAGTGCAGGCAGGCTGCACATTTTTTATGAACGTGTGAGTTGAACACAGTGAATTTCAGAGGGTTAAGAACCTTATAATGAATCACACGCTGTCGTTTCTACAAAATGTACACTAACACCTTCTTCCCATACAGAACAGGCTTTGCGGTTGTTTTTGGCGACTCAACGGGTGCTAAACATTGTCTTTTGCGCGTAGCATTGTGATACACCAACATTTCTCCACTTGTAATACGATCCAAAAAAGGGTCCTCTTGATGTCGAGATGAAAGGAAAGCATTAGTGTTAACGTATTGCATTTTCTGGCCCTCTTGGGCACCTTTGGAAATAAAGGCGGTCGGGCGTGGGACTGACCACCCCATCTCAGCTCGTGCCGTAAGTCGACAATATGTGGAGCGGACCGTTTATATTTATCTTTCCTATCAAAGTTGAAGAAAACCATTGTCTAGTTCTGTATGCCTTTCCCATTGCATAAAAAATGCCAAGAAACTTTTACGCGATTTATGCCTACTGTTCCTTTGATTTCATCCAACGTCAAATCGCGAAAAGCCTTTCGTAATCGCACTTAATCGAATCTGACTTAATCAACATGGAAAGGTCGTTCGGGTCCTTAGACCTTTCTGTAAAGAGAAACTTCCTGAACTTTTTTAACCACCTCTGGCATGTCCTGACGCTCACTGCATGGAATAGAGTTCATTCTGTTGTCTTCTGCAGTATTTGTCATGTTTCCTTTACGTAATTAGTATAGCATACAATGGAATACACGTTCGCAATAATAGATGGCGACCATTTTCAATCCACTACCCCTAGTCACACTGCTACAACTTGACTGTAGTACGTGGACCACACTCCCCTCTACTTCCCGCACATGGGTATGCCTGCTAGCGTGGCGCTAGCGCTTGACAGGAAAGATGGTTGCCAAGAACCACACAACTTTTGGAATGACCTAAAGGACACGCGCAAAATGTTTTTTTTTTTAATCTGATGGCCATATTCCCTGCGAATAACTTCATGAAAAGATAACTCCAGGTGTTTTTTTCGGGGTTTAATCGGGCTTTTGAAATAAAATGTCAATGTATGTAAATGTAAAGCTGTGTACAGACATCAGTCGGTAATGGTACGTCATTATTGTTGACCCAGGCGACATGGAGCGAACCTGTTGTGTGTGTGAGGGGGGGCGAGGCGGTGCAGTGCCGCAAGGTAGTTCGGAGCACAAGGTAATTGTACTTCCCGGCATTCTGCCATTCATAGACGGGACTGAGGAAAATGAGGGATAAGCTCATTCCGGATGGTCTTACCGTTACCGAATGAATGATGTTGGGAGGAAATTGGTGGGATAAAGAAAGTGGGTGAAAGGGGAGAACCTTTAGGAAACACATGCACATAGTGTTTATCCACCACAAAGCCTATAGGACACGAGCCGAGATCGAACCAAGGACCACACGCACCATAGATGAGCGCTCTTCCACCGAGCCATTGCGCCCTGAGCAGGATTAGAATTGCCGCTCAACCTTCCCAGTGTCACTTGCCCGTGCAACACACCAACCACCAGACCACAATAGATTGTGTAACCAGAATATTGCTTTTTATTCTCTTATTATTTCCTGATTAGCCCTATGTTCTCGATAGTAAGTGCTCAGGACCAAACAGGTAACAAAAGAGCCCACCCGGGAAACCAAACAAAGGGGACTACCCACTGGTAACCGAAGGTCCTTTGTGGTTGTGAGCGTTATGACGCCTGGGCCCCAAAAAGAACTTGCAAGGGCCCTTAGAGTACCGTCAGAATACAAAGTATTAAATAAATATAATGCCTTAAAAGGATATGAATATATTAAACAACTTACCATTAAACTTTACATGAATTAAACTTACATTAAAATTTACTTCTTTTGCTTTTTATGAGAGCCCTACAGTAGACCTACAAAGATTATAAGTTCAGGATTGCCTTCATGTTGGTGATAAGTATTGTGTGTCAAAATTGCTAATTTTGGAAGACCAGCAAGACACTCGCGTTATCAGTAGTAGCAAAAGTGGATTAAGTGTGGTCTTCTTTATTGGGGAATATTACGGTTCCAAGACAAAAGGGTCGGGGTCCAACATGGAATTCCCGGTTTCTCGGTCGGGCTATATCCCCCCACCACCTGCAAGGTGCTATATCAATATTATCTGTTTCAAAATTTTTATTAATATTGATAATATTTGTAGAGTGTAGTAACTTTGCACTGAATTTGATACGACAAAGAAGTAGTTTATAATTTTATGATAAACTCGTACAATGTCATTTGTAAGAAATTTGTTAATAAAGATTGAAAGTAGAGTATCAAAATCTACACATATAATCCTTTTTAGTTGGAAGAGTTAATTAGTTCTCGTAACTCAACAGATGGAAAGCAGTTTTAGTTTCGAGTACTGAGTTTCAATACTTTCTTTTATTTCAATATCACAAAGGGAGTGTTTTAAAGCCCGGGAAAAAAACCGGGTTTTAATCACGAAATCGGTTTTTTTGCCTTTTCATTACGAATATTAATTAAATATCACATCTAATGCATTTGTTGTTTAGGTTCAGTACAGTTAAATGTTCCTACGTTAAAAACTGTGCCAAAAACTCGCAATTTACATTAAGAATCCAATATATCTCATTAGCATCCTTGTACATGAGAAAAGTTATGTTCACTTTTGGCCCTTAGGCATCTTTGGCTCAGACCGAGAAAACTTACATAATGCCTCATAACTTTGAGAGAGGCATTGCGGATTTTTTCTAAATATATGTTTTGAACATGAACTAACATTTCAACTAACTCATTGATCAAAAAATGTTGTCAGGGACCCCGTAATATTAAAAAAAAAACAGTTTTAGAAAGTAGCACGAAAAATTAAAAAAAAAAAGTTTTTTCGTTTTTATTCGGAGTTAAATTTTTCCGTTTTTTTTTTTAAACACAAGGTAAAGTGTTGAATGCTGTTATTTTAGACAGTAATATTATTCTACAGTTAGAATGACAGTCTTGATTGTATTCTAACAATCTAAAATGCAATGGTTTTCTTTGTTATGCACTTCTGTAAAGTGTCCTCAATTCAGGAATTATTTAAAGACAAAATTAATGAAAAAAAAAAGTTTTTTTTTCAAGTGGGCCCAACTAAAAAAAACACTGGATTTTTTGGAGTTGGGCTTACCTTGGCAAACCCTGCACACAAAACACTAAATAACTTAGAAATACATTTTTGTGGGATATCCCCTTTTCCACTAAGGTCTTCACTTACTGTTGCAACAAGGAAGGAGTTGAATCATCCGATTATCCATGGAACCACCGGAAAAAATATGGCCACCTTAGTATTAAAACTTCTTTATTGGGACTCTCTTTTACAAAATGTACTTGTTTTATGGGATTTTTGTCAGCCTGAGCCAAATACGCCTAAACACCAAAAAATCAATGCGACATTTCTCTCGTCTACAAGGGCACCAATGAGATAAATTGGATTTATAATGAAAAGAGAGAATTTGTTGTACAATTTTTTGGCGCAAATAAATTTTATTTTACTAAATTGATATAAACATTCATAAGATGTGGTAAGTACTGAATTTTCATGTTTTTTGCTTCGGGGAAATAATTGTGCTTTTCCAAATTTTCAGTTTTATTAGGCTTATACATCACTATTGCACAAACATCTGTTGTGCAATAACATCTAACATTTGTTGCACAAAAGTAATTCTTCGAATTTCAAATTTTACGGTTGTAAATACGTAAAACATATAGATAATTTACTGGTGTTTGTATTTCCTTAAATACCTTCGCTTTTACTCAGCGCTATAATAGGAGTTTTCCCGCACCTTTTTACAAAGTCAAAACTGTTACCACAAGGTGTGCATGTTCAGTACATATTTTGTCTGCCACTAGTTCCTGGGGCCCGATTAAATATCGACTTGCGTGCACGCAAGGAAAAGTTTGCAATTTGTTTGCAAGAAACGGTATTAAATATCGACTTTCTTAAATTTTGCAATGACGTCATCTAAGCGCACTGGGGACTTTAAAAACAAAAAATTGCGACCAGGGAAACTCTGGTCGCAAGTCGATTTGTGTTGACTATTTTAGAATTATATAGAAGTATGAAACAAATTAATGCGTGGAAAGCTGAATGTGCTTACATCTATGAAGAATAAAGAACATTTAAATGAACTGCTGAGTCACAGATGCTACTAGAGACACGATTCTATTCTCCTATAATAAGTAAGTACTTCTTACATGTTAATGTTACGAAACTATGCTTAATAATGAGAGAACAATTTTGTGAAGTGAGCACATTATTTTAATGAATTCACAGGAATGGCTTAGACGCGTGATCCTTTGGTCTTAAATATGAAGTAAGAACTAGGGCATTAAGCACAAATATGTAATTTGAGGAATTCATTATATTAGCTACTTCTGTTATATATCAAAAAAATGTACTTCCAATGTATGTGCGTTTTTTCGGATGTGTAGTATGCGTAATGTGATGCAAAATCAATAGGAAAAGACATGAGTACAAAGACACATTGTTCCAGGGCATTTATGTGTTCTTGCACTCTCGTCACCGCTTGATTTTTTCATCATATTCTACATTCCACGCATCTGAAATAATGTTAACTATAAACACGAAGCACATTCAACGGCGTATAAAAGAAATAGCTTTGATCGTTCACATTTTCAAGAAAAAAAAAAATCAGAAGCCATTTTTCTGTGTTTTTCAGGTCATCTGGAACATAACTTGTGAAAATAATAAATTATGAAATGCGTAACATTATCATGTATTGAGTGCTTCTTTGAGTGTATTCCTAGACAACAAATATCACAATTTACTAAATCATTGGGAGGGAAATTCTGTTAATTCTGACTTCCTAGAGATTTTACTATTTAATCTGAATTGATTTTCATCCGAGTTTTAAAACAAACATTATTATCGGAACGTTTAGTAGTTGAAGAAACACTACATTGAATAGTTACGATAACTGACCCTGCTTACGCACTAGTCATTATATTTTTTCTGGGGAACCTAAAGTATACATTACCCTTTATAATACTGCTAATTGTAGATCAAGAATATTAAATACAAACGTTGATTTTAAACAGGAAGAAACATAGTAGTGAAAAGTAAAAAGACATTGCATATGTTCAAATGGCTCTTTAAGCAAAACTGATATTCGACAGTGATAAATGTATCAACATTATTAATGTGTAGATTAACTCAGGCACCCGTGGGTGAAAAGATTTCGTGGCGCCTATTATAATGAAAGGTTTTTACTCTTCAGATATTCATGATAAAACTTTTTCAGACAAATTTTGTTGCCCCTAGTAGAGATTTGTGTAATTGAAAGTATCGTCTTTTTATATAAATAATTAGCCTATTTTCGCTCGCTTGACATACAGTCCTTGATTTTTGTAGCAATTCCCAATCAGTTTGAGCTGACTTCATGGAGAAATTGAATGATTTAATCGGAATCAATTGACGCTCGAGCTTTAAAACGATTATTCATATTGGGATGTTGATCTCTTGTAGGACAGGAGTGGTTATGATAATATCCTGCTCATGCAGTACTGATTTAAGTTTAGGTTCAATTCCGTATACGTTCAAAATAGCAACCTTAACTTCCTATACACGGAAATTTAATTTGTAGCTATCTCTAATCCTATAAGCTTCTTTCTCATAGCTATATGTAGTGCGCCTGATATTGTAATCCTTACCGTACCGGTACTAAAACAGTCTACAAATTAAAGCTGAACCCAGAGGGGAAAGGCGATACTTCTTATGTACTCTGTATATAAATGCAAAGGTTCCTTTTAAGAGGTCAAAAACCAGTAATATAGAGGGATAAGTAATTGAATGTACTCAAAGGGCAGCTGTGGTCTAAGGCGTTAGTCCCACGACTCGAAAGCCCCAGGTTCGAATCCCGCCAGGTGCATGGGTGTCTTTTAACTACGGGCATAATCTATCAATAGTTACTAGACTGGCGCATATAAATTAAAGTTTACCAAAGTTTCTTTTTCATCAAAGGGCAGCGGAATCTTGCTGTTTGTGGGTAATAAATAGGAAATAACTTTAATAAACTTTGATTTAGTAGCTAGTATTCCTTCTGGGAAGGACTTTAGATACTCCTCTAGACTCCATAATGGCCTACACTATCCTAACCTATTATTAGACTAAATTATGAACAGAGTAAATAATATGTATTTAGCAAATACCAAAACTACTCTAATGCAAATCACTTCACATATTCTTACCAATTGAAGGAGTCGGAGGAGTAACTAAAATTTTGACCACTGTCACATTATTGTTCATAGTTTTAATGAACGGTATTAAAACATTAAATCTACATTCTACATAAGAACATCTTTATTCTTATAATTCCGAAACATATTATTTATCGCCATGTTCTTGTTTTCTGTTTACCCCACGTGAGTACGTTAAAAGTGTCTGATTGGCTGCCAGTCTGTATCGAAAATCTGTAACGAAGCTTCCTATTGGCTCAAGCATGTATAATGTTTGCTATGCGTTTGCCATAGGAAGACGCAATATTCCGTTTGCGAAGTCATGATAAGTACAATATTTAATTCCGTCGCCAAACGC
>JAGDQP010026051.1:9380-26303 GCA_022664845.1 Lepisma saccharinum
AAATAGCATTACACCAATTAATGCACAGTGGAAAAGTACTGACAATAGAAAAGAAAATAGTACAAGTTGGTTGGGAAGGTATATGAGCTGAAAGTTGTCGGGTTAGAAAATATATGTGAAGACACACGCCAATATGCTGATATCTGGAATAGCAGTAAAAACGCTAATCAGCACGTATACTATCGAGGGTTGGTGAATAGTGAAAGCATTGTCACCACTGAATGAAACCACGTGTCAAGTAAGATATATTTAAAAGGCACTACAAAAGAACATTGTGAACGCTGGTACTATAGTGTTGCAATCTCCGTGTTTTCTTTTCTATTGTCAGTACTTTTCCACTGTGCATTAATTGGTATATAATGCTATTTCCGCGTTGGCAACACTGCTTATGGTTTTTGTTACTACTTGTGGTCAGTAACATGTTGTGCAAGTTTTATTCTGAACACTTTCCCAGTTTTCAAGATATTCCATTAAAACCTCACTACTGCCTTTATATACATTTTTGTGACATTCGAGGTTCCGAAGCCCCTAGCTCCCCTCCCCTGGACCATGGCATCTTGAATGCTGATAATCTACATATCTCGTTAAGTTGCTTGCGATGTATTATGTGTGAATAGGATTTGTGTGTTTGAGAACCGTGGTCCTTTCTTGTCAGAATTTCATATTGATCTGTTTAAGCCTAGTTACCTATAATTATAAATATTATTATTATTAAAGTTCTCAACGTGCTAAACCTTCTAAACCTTACACACCGCGGTATTAGAACAAAGAACATGCTTCTGTAATACTGAACAAAACTATATAAGACCCCTGTAATATTCTCAAATAGTACCATCCGTAGAGCTTTCATGTGCTCAAACTAGCCTCATGTCAGTCGATTTTTTTTTTAACAACAGTTGATCAAAATGTAAAATACGAGATTTGCAACTGAAAGACCAGTTACCATTATAACGTATTAACAGTTTATAATATATAAAAAGATCTGATGTCAAAGAATTACTTACTTCCGATAGCATATTTTATTAACTTGATGTACAGATTTGAACCTTCGTTTCATAATCTCAGCACAACTGACAGTTTTGCTAACAGCTGGCCCCGACCCACTCCACACAATCGCTTTCTCTCCCTTGAAAGCTTTCATTGCATAACCTAGAAGATTCCTCATTTTGCTGCCAGGATTTACTTTCATCCACAAGAACTGTTGAGGTAAATTCGGAATGGGAATTTTCTCCTTTTCCAATGGTTCTTCCACATTTTTCCCTTTTGTGTAGTTTTCCACTGCAACGAAAACATGTTACACGTTAAAATATACAGAAGAGGAAATTAAATATACAAACATAAAATCCACTACAAACCCTGGCAGCATTGTGTAATGGTCTAGCTCTGTTTCACAACCTCCTGAAGGTCGCGGTCCAGCATAATTATGGTGAACAATTCCAAGACAAAGTTGGAACGGAGGAAACTTCCGATTTTTATACACCAAGCCTCTGTAGGTGCATATCTCATTAATATTAAAGAGTGAAAAGTATGTGATTGGACCGGGGATCGAACCCGGGACCTTTGGGTGACCGTCCCAATGCGCTAACCACTGCGCCACCCAGTCGATCCGCTCTATTCAAACTTTGAAATTATTTCTTCCGTGTGAGATGTTCACTATTATGAGACACAGGGAAGTCCAAGCGCAACTGGGAGTTGTGGTACTATCTAGGTGGTTTCGAGAGAGAACATCGACATCAAGAGTGGACGGTGTGTGATTGGGAAGCGGATCGACTGGGTGGAGCACTGGTTGGCGCATTGGGACGTTACCCAAAGGTCCCAGGTTCGATCCCCGGTCCAGTCACATACTTTTCACTCTTTAATATTAAATTCCAAGACAGTTGATGAAACTGCCTCCTTGACCCCTTCTCTCTTTTTCTCCCCACTCTACACTCAACTTCTGGACACAACAATGAATGAAGCCTTTCTTTTCAATAGCCTGTTACTTCATCCACAGTCGAATATACAGCTGGGACCATGCATAAAAATTTGGATTGGCCTAAAAATTCTCGGATATGCGTTAGTGTAACCAAGGGTCTGTATCGTGCATCGTGAAAAGCTGCCACCTGGCTAATCAAAGCAATCATATACTAGAAATTGGAATGTGTGAACGACAAACGTGGATCCAGCGCTTATCAGCAACAGAGGTGTCATCCTATTACAGAACAACGCGAAGTCATATGTTGCTGACGTCACCGTGACACCATTATCCGACTTGATTGGGAAACACAAATCCCCATATTCTCCTTACATTGCACCTTCGGATTACCTTTTGTTCCATTCGTTAGGCAACGATCTCCGACGACGACAGTTCCGAACCCTTGACGATGCAATACACGCACAGAACGACTTCTTTGGTTTTCGTTTCGCTGAGTTCTGGCAACTGTGAAATCCACAGTCTGCCCGAGCGTTGGAGACAGGTCATTCCTGCTGATTGGGACTATTTCTGAATTTTCAGGAACGTCTTACTTCACGTTATTGGCATTTATTCCACAGACCCGATCCAATTTAATTCTGTTCACTTATATATGGAACTTTACGCAAAACATAGATTAATGCTGAGTGAGCAAAGACGGGATAGTAGGCAGGTTGGTTCCTTTCCTTTGTAACAACTCAATAGCACTTTCTTCTGCACAAGATAAAAGGACTCAATTTCTGGATCGCGTCTTCGGAACTTAACTCCTGTAATTGAGTAAAAATCCGCCAGTACTTTATTGGTTGCCTTATATTGTATCTTAAGATTTGCCAAAGCCGAGTATGTACCTTGGGCTCACAGAAGCAATAACATAAATCCACTAGTCTTAGTGGAAATACACTCACTCAAATGACCTAGATTAAAAGAAGTAAAGACTAGGAAACTGACCCCCGCCAGTAAAAAACAAAAATTGAAAACGTGTTAACAACTGTAACTCGCCTAACTGAATTTATTTTACATGTAGGCCTAGTTTATGCAAGAAATTTCATTGCGAAACATGCGAGACGGAAATAGATGACTGACTCGCACTAGGAAAAGCATTAACAAACACGGGTTTTATTACGTAAAAGGGTGAAAATGGATATAAATATTCCTTATATCAACTCTTTTTTGCTCTTTTTCTTTTCCCTTGTATATTGGAAAATTTAACTGTGAATGATACTTTTGAATTTATTTTATTTTAAGGTCTTTAGGCAACTATTGCTCAGGCCGTATGGATGATGATGGGATGAATTGGTGGAATAAAGAAAGTGGGAGGAAACGGGAGCACCCCGAGGAAACGCACGCACATGGTGTTTGTCCACCACAAAGCCCACATGGCATGAGCAGGGATCGATCTGACGACCCTTAGCACCAGAGGTGAGCGCTCTACCAACTGAGCCGCCGTGGCCCCGAACTGTGAATGGAGCGACTGATTTGTTCACTGATGTAATACATGCTACCTGTAAAGAGTTTGTTCGTAGATAGAAATGCTGATCTATATATCCTCCCTGGTTTGATGCAGCTCTTTTGTAAAATAAATAAAAAAAAACGTACGGGCGTTTTAGAAGCAATATTCTAATGAACATACTTATAGCTCTTTCTCCTAAATCAAACGCTACTCCAAACAGTTGGCAAAGGTACCAAAGTATCAAAGGTATATTAATTCCATAAATCTCATATATCAACCAATCCTAAGAGATCTTGGTCTCTCATCAGCTCTAGATGATGTCAGTCACGTATTAAGAAAGAGTTAGTTTATGATTCATCTATGGTACATCTATTGAATGAATACTTCTGTAACGATTTCTGTGTTCGATCTACTCTTTTATATAATCCTCAGCTTCAACAGATCTGTTCGTATTCATTGTCTTCAGTAAGTGCAT
Organism: Lepisma saccharinum; assembly: GCA_022664845.1. NCBI lineage: Eukaryota > Metazoa > Arthropoda > Insecta > Zygentoma > Lepismatidae > Lepisma > Lepisma saccharinum. Next base: position 13,257 of record JAGDQP010026051.1, read on the forward strand.
CACCCAGCTGAGGAAGTAAAGTATCTTCTTTCTTCTTTACCTCTGAATCATTCTCCCGGCTCTGATAATATTAGCACCATTTCATTACGTAATGCTGCTGAATCATTTGGCTTACCCTTTTTCTCGTCTTTTAAATAGATCTTCTCCCCTTTTCTCTTACCTTTTTTTCTTAAGGTGTGTTTCCTTATGCTTGGAAGCAGGCAAATATTGTACCTATTCTCAAATCTGGTGCGTCTCTCTTCATACAGACCCATCTCTCTCTTATCTGTCTTACCTGTGGTGTGGGAGAAAATTTTCAAAGGTAGACTTTACAATTTTGTTTCACCCTATCTAGACTGCTCAACATGGCTTTCTTCCTGGAAGTTCCTCTCTTACCAATCTGTCCTTGTTACTCTCTGATGCTATCCAATCCCGTCCAATAATACTCAGTTTCATCTCAACTTTCTAGATCTTAGTAAGGCTTTCGATAGAATTGATTGTAATCATCTTCTTTATAAATTAACTCACCGATTAACTGCACTTGAAGCAAACAGGATTATATCAGCGAATCGTGGATGATTAAGGTAATCACCATTGATTTTTATTCCAACTTCATCCCAGTTTAAATTTTGGAACACTTCTTCCAGGAGCGCTGAAAATAGTTTTGGAGAAATTGAATCTTCTTGCTCTGTCCCTTTTCCAATTTTAAATTTTTCACTCTCTTGATGATGTAGTCTAATGACATGTAGCAGTCGAGCATATGTTTCGCAGTAACTTGACGTATGCACTTTCGATGCCTTGATATTCAAGTGATTTAAGTACTGTTGCCAAGGAGACCGAGTCGAAAGTCTCTTTCTACCTTCCACCATCATCCCTTAACGAACTGGAGCATGTTTTGGAGGAAGAATGGTACATTATTCCACACACCACGATTCAGGAGCTGTATACGTCCATTCCACGTCGGATCCAAGCTGTTTTGGACGCAAAAGGAGGCCCCACGCCATACTAGGTATGATTTTCACACTTTTTCAAACGTTTTAGATTATTTGTCCAACCCCTGTATATATATATATATAAATCGTGGAACTGCATGACTGGCTCGTATAAACTAAGTGTTTTTTTTTTAAAAAAAAAAAACAATTGGTTTAAACCGAAATAAATAAATAAAAGCAAAAATACCACAAATAGTGTTAACTTCATCGTGACGATTCCACATATTAAACAATCTGAATTTTATATAATTTTCGCCTTGTAATCAAGGGGTCCCGGGTTCGAGTCTCGATGGGGCCACAGAATTTCTCTAAGCTGCAAATCTAGTAGTGGTTCGAATGCCACTGTAAGCAGTAGGTCTTGTCCTTCATAACCTTGCTGTTACGTAAGGGCGTTAAGCCTAAACAAACGAAACGCAACCAAATTGTATCTTTCTGTTTGCTTGAATGCCTGTTGTATCATAGAGAAAAAAAGTTAACTTTGCTTAATTATATTGATAGAACATTGGCTACATTTATGGAATGAATCCAGTGACGTACAATATTATTATTCTGCAATTGCAATCACAGCAAAAATTCTAAATAATCTTTTGTTCTAATAATGTTTAGTATTCATAAAATACCCCGAAATTCCGTACAAGATTTTGTCTCATAAAAGCTCCAGGAAAAGAATTTATTGAAATTTAAAGTATTTCCTGTATGTATATGTATGGATGGTTCAGAGCCTGAGTGAACTCAAATAATTCGTACTATCTTTATTCACTTCTTTTATTAATATCGAAATTAAGTCACTGTATTTCTGACTCAGTGAACTAGCTTGGACTAAATTAGATCTGTTCTCTGTAGTCTTTTGAAATTGTCCATTTATTTTAATAATGTGTAGAACTCGATAAGTAGGTGTTCGTGATAAAAACTGGCTGGATGTTGCCCAGAATAGAATCAAATGGCGATGAACTTGCGAGTTCCGTAAGCCATAGAGTGAGTGAGTTAGTATAACAGTTATTTCGCTTGTGCAGTTGGGTATCTTTTTGTTCTTCTGAAGTGACTCTTAATAATTATATTCACAAGTTTGCAAAATCAGTATAGCATATTTCTATCACGCATCCTCCGTGGTTGAATCGGCAGACTAATCACATTTGTAATCAAGGAGTCCCGGGTTAGAGTCCAGGTGGAGGACAATTTCTCTCAGGTGCAAACCGAGTAGTGGTTCGGATTCCACTTTAAGCTGTAGGTCCCGTCCTTCATAACGCCGCTGCTGCATAAGGACATTAAGAAGAAACAAACTTATTTCTATCCATAAGTAATATACATAAATAAAGCAAAGTATTTAAAAAAAAAAGTTTTTATTTTTATTTGAAAAAACATGTTTTATACCAACCCTTCGTGGAAGTATGAAATAAGACGGGAAGAACGGAATGCCCGAGGGCCTATATAATTTCATCCGCGTTCAGGACACGTACACTGTGTAGTGCATAGACCTTATTTTTTTTTTTAAATCGGCTGCAGTTCCGTAGTTAATGGACACTCGAACATCGAGTTCATATTGCTTTATTCAAAACTCTTTTCAATTGATCTTAGTTTTCATTTACTTCCAGCTACAGGCATTCTATAAACACCTAGCGGCAACCAGCAATTCAAAAAAGTGTTAAGACATCCACATATTATCATTTCGTTAAATACGTACTAATTTTGACACTTTTGTAACACGTATTTTGCCCCATAAAGGACATTATCTCGAACGAGTGAAGAGATGTTAGTTAAATGCAGGTTAAGTTTTTTTTCTTCTTCATTATACGCCATGCACACCACTGTCACGCACCCTTCCCACTAAGCCGCAAGTATGTAGTTCCCACTTCAAGCAATAGTTATCGCTAACAAACAGACTACACCTTCATTTCCTTTAACGCTCACCTTATGTTTCCAAGTTGCACAAATGTCTCATTACTCCTTATTTTTTTTGCAAAATGTCGGGTTTTACAGGCAACAACGTATGCCTACATAAATATATTTTTTGGGTTTTGCAAGGTGAGGCAAACACATTTTGACCGTTTTTATCAAAGGGAAACAATTCCTTGAATAGTTATTTTGACTTTAAAAGGCTATTTCGTGTCGATACAAAATAAATGCAAAAGTGAAAGATACTCAACAGATGGGAGCAAGGTACATTATTTGCAAAGAAAAAAAAAGTTTCTATTATATTTTACAGCCTATATTTTTAATTATAATTGCGACTGCACACTGTGGATGTGAAGAAACGCAAGGAAATTTAGCTTCTCGTGGTTTTCTTGCGCCTAGTTTAAATTAAATAAGATAAATATACTGTAGAATTAAAAAAAAAAACAGGTTTATTATGTTGCTCGCTTTATGGAGGCAAAATTTATCTCGGCGTAAGAAAAGATTTAACTTAAATTAGACGCAATGAAACGACGAGAAGCTAAATTTCCTTTATTATCGTCACAGCCACAGTATGTAGTTTTATTAATGATAAAAATATAGGCTGTAAAATATAAAAGTATTTATTTATAAACTAGTGAAATTTTGTTTTTTAATTAGAATCTAATCAGAGACAAGTAAGCGACCTTGCTCCCTTCTGTTGAGTATCTGTCACTCTTGCAAATTTTCATTCATTTTATATGAACAGAAAATGACATTTAAAGACAAAATAACTATTCAAGGAATTGTTTTCCCTTGATAAACACTTAAAAAATGTTCTTTCCTCACCTTGAAAAACCCAAAATTTATATCTGAAGGGTACACGGGAAGAACGATCAAGATCCATTTTGGAAAGTTGTGAGAAAAAAACGTATTTTAACACTTGGATTTAAAGTTATTTTTTCTTTCGGCACCTGTGCTTGAGGCCGAAGACATGCCTAGAGCAAAAAAATAACTTTAAATTCAAGTGTCAGGGTTCCCACTTATTTGCAAAGATCAAACTCCCTGACTTTTCCAGGTCACTACTCAGAAATTTCCAGGTACCCTATTTTGTATATGTATAATAATTCCATGGGAAAATAAAGATATATCAAAATATTTCCCTGTATTCTTTTCTTAAATTGCTTCATCGTTGGCACATTAGCCTCCAAGTAATTTCAAAAACGATCTAACATGAAATGCCTGCTGTAGCTAAATGAACTTCAAACAATAAGCTATCAAATTTCCTGACTTTTCCAGGTTTTCAGACATTTTAGTGAAATTCCCTGAATTTTTAGTGCTAACTTGGATTCCCCGACTATTCTGTTTTCCAGGTGAGTGGGAACCCTGAGTGTTTACCCTTTAAAATGCGTTTTTTCTCACAACTTTCAAAAATTGTCGTTCAACGTTCTTCCCGTGTACCCTTCATTGGCAAGGTTCTAGAACACAGGTCCGCCTGGCTGAATTCAATATACTAGCATTAGCAAAATGTCTTTTCTAATTTGTTTATGATATACTAACATGAACTAACCTAACATTTAGTCACAAAACATAAACAGAAATAACTTATGGTTTTCAAAGTGTAGAAGTATAGGGGGACCTACGTTCTAGAAACTTCCCCCCCTTCATTTATATAGTAGAGTTGCCTTAATATTTGCGGACTAAATACGGGCAGATTAGCTTAGAGGCAATTTATTAAAATACACAGTAATTAAACTCCGTACAAATACTTGCGATATCAACCGGTAATAACAGATAATTGATTATTTATGTGGGGTTAACTATAGTAGTGACCGACCAATTTTTAGAAATTTACAGGATGAATTGAGATAATTGTGTGATGTTTGTGAGTAATAGGGAGGTAAATAGTAATGTGGGTAACATTATAAGTGAATAATGATATTGTTGTTGTGTGTTTTTAAGATGTTTTAGGACGCACTGCATGTTTTGGCGGAAGAAACTATTTTGTGTAGTTACAGCTGTCATGTGGAAGGCGGTGTTGAAATGGCGCGTCTTTGTTATGGTTATGACATTTATGCGTTGGTTTTATTGAATCGTATAGAAATGACGATGGAAAGTGAATTTTAAGGTTATTAAACTCTGGAGCATTTATGTAATTAAAGTAAAAGACCCCGAAACAATTGTACACGACTTTCTGATGGAAACTGGGAGAGTTAACACGCCTATGTGCTGAAAGTAAGTGTGAATATGTGTCAGAATATATTTTGTAAAGATACATGACCTTACCTAACCTCCACGTCATATGGTCACTAATTTAAGATAATCTACGAAAAGTGCAAGAAAACAATTGCGTAAACCGCTCGCCTCCCATGAACAAGTAATGTGTGTGTTTTAAGTGATTTTGATTTGGTTTTAGTGATTTTAAAATTGGCCCGTCACTACTATAGTAATGCCTTTGTGTGTCTTCTCTATTGCCAAGCTCGGAGGATCTTCTGGTCACTATGTTTCAATACATTTGTGTTTCTAAAACATTGCTTGAAGATACCAAATACTGTAAAAAAACATTGCTAGGCAGTACGCAATAACAAATACTAGGCTATACTACCGTTTAAGGATGTAGGAACAATTTGAATTTGTGTACAAGGGTACCAAGCGGAAATTTTCTGAAGATTGTTCATCGTATCGTATCGTACTGCAATCCTAATGTACCAAGAACAGAACAGCATTTGTGTGCAATGCGCAAGTCTTTAATGTTTATTTGTAAACTAACAGTTGAAGTGCGGACGTATGGTAACCATATATATAGGCATACGTTGTTGGCTGCAAAACCTGACTGCAGCAGCAGTGTCCACCAACTTCGGATCCGCAGCCACATAATCCCACCAGTCTTCGCTCGTTGTCGTTCCGTCGACATACTGTCCGTGTTTTGTTGAAAAATACGCCTCACTCATTACACGAAACTCTAGTATGTATTTGACGAAATATTAATGACACAGCTTTTAGTAGCACGTTTTACGTAACTGGCTGTCGCTGTGTGTAAAGAATTTCTCTGATAATTATTTACACAGAAATGAGTGGCATAGAGCGTATATATGACTCAACAGCGCACGGAATCTCGAGTAGATAAAGTATATTTAATCCACTAGCTGTATGGCCCGTTATAACCACGCGCGCACACTCAGAAAACGAAATTAAAATACCAAGAACTGTATGATAATATCAACATACTTGCAAAAAGTCTAGCTTACAATAAATCTCTGATGACAAACTATTCCAACAAAATATGATTCAATTCACAATCACCACAAACTCCTTTTCATAATATACCACTAAAAAAAAAAAAATTGAACAATTGAAAGATTCTTCGCCCAACTCGATTGCTGGACTTTTTACATCAAACGATGTTCGGGTTAGGAATTATGCACGGAAATAACGTGCTAGCTGCAAGCCCGTGCAGTCGACATGGCGATTATAATAGTAAATACGGCGGAAATCGTAGAGGGTCTCGCGCTAGGAATTTGAGAAAGGAAAATGTAAAGATACATGACCGCACTTCATAATAAATATGAGCAAAAAAAATATTTTGAAAGAAAAATGAGCGTTGACCAGAAGGGTTGAACCTGGGATCTTTTACTCAAGAAGCGAACGTCTTGACCATTCGGCCACGAAGCCGAGTTGCGAAACATTGGTTTCGTCGTTGTATTTACAGTGGGTAGCGTCAGAACCTGTCAGTATGACTTCGTAGGTGATGACGACTTCCGCCGTGTTTAGTATTTTAATCCTCAAGTGTATTAGTATTTTAAGCAGTCGAGCCTGCAAATTAGCAGAGGCCATCCACCTCCACTAATACGATATTACGTTTTAATGGAGATCGATGGCAGATGCACAGCCATTCGTATTATGTAAGCTATCGCGGAATTGGCTAATTATGCCCATCCACTGCGCATTCGTTTTAATAATGGCTGTTTTAGAATAATATTTGATATATTATAGAGTTTTACAGTCTATCGTTGATAATAATTTATGTTTTAAGGTCAGTTATTTAATAGTTGCTATGGTTACTGTCTGCCATAGTTGTCGGTCGCTCTATATTCTCTCAGTCACTGTCGTTTTTGTTGTATTTATGACTATTCATTTTGAATATCTTGTTGAAAAACTATTATATGAAGTAATGTAATATTATGTAACTTTTCTACATAAATTTTCTTGAAATGGCGTCCGAAAAACTGAAATTTTGTAAATTTAACACAAGTAATTTCAGCAGCTTTCTTCTATTAAACCGCCAATTTCGAGGCACAGGCATTGGGAAAATTTATTAACAGTACTTTCACGTATGCAAACCGCTAACCGGGGGCTGCGCCGCTCTGCGGCTCCTCACGCCACCCATCTCCCTTCGGACGTACCGTGCCCCCTTGCACACCTTGCATCCACTCCTGGTTTATTTATATACATCAGGGCTGGAAAAAAAATACGAAAAAACAACACATTTATACTGCAAAAATAGTGCCTAAAACGTTTTAAACGTTTTCTTAAAAATAAAAAAATGGAAGGGGTTATGATCCTCCATCAGCTATTCCATCAGCAGTAGTATCTATAACGTTTCAATCGCACTTCCGGTCTATTCATAAGCATTTACTATAAATTCTAGGTTCTATTTTACTAAATTTGATGAAATTTGCTATTTATTAGCATTCAATGACAAAGCTATTTATTATATAAAAGGTAAAGGTGCAATGCGCACGCGCCGTGAACGGCGCATGCAGAATGTGGAGGTAACGACCCACATATTATCGATCAACGGCACGAAGTTAGGTGGGATGTTAGTCCCACGTACGGCTGCCTTTACCTCCCAAAGTGACTACGAATACCAAGGAGACTGTAAGGGCTGATTTTTAAAACACGCTTGCGTTGCGTCGTTTTCTTGCGATTTGGGTGAATACCCAATTGAAACACGTGTTACACCATCTAATAAAACTACATCACGAAACACCACGTCCCGAGTAAGTCTCGATTCATAGAGTCTCGGTCTCGTCTCGATTCCTGAACCTTAGTTTCGTTCTCGGTCTTGGTCTCGAATTCGAGACGAGACCAAGGCCAGTCTAGGTCTTGGTACCATCCTTAATATCTTTCTCTCTCTCTCTCTCTCTCCCCTTTAAAAATATATATATATATATATATATATATATATATATATATATATATATAAAGGGGAATGTTTTAGTTAGGACTTCGGTTGAAGATGTCGGCACTGTCCTCTTGCGACTGATAAGAAACCCCTAGAAAACCAGAATTAGGATGGCTGACGTGAGCAGGACTCGAACCCGCACTGCTTCTCTCATGCTTTTCGAAGTTTAACGACCATAAGCACTGCACAACCGAGGTTGGGTAAAAAAAGACTCGAATTAAACGAAGAAAGAGTACAACCCTCTGCTCTAGTTGATATGATCACGGGCTTAGAATAAGCAATGGAGAGGAGCACAGATTTGCGCTCTGCCAGCTTTTTAAAAAAATTCCATTAGTTTCACGAAGAAATAGCGAAGTGGTACCTAAAAGTATCAGCTTGATAAAAGTACATATTGATCAGAAGGGGGTATATCGATGAGAAATAAAAACAGGGAGAAGCTGTCATGAGTGCGAGATTTTCTTCACAATGGTACTTCAGTCGAAAAGTGCAGACCAACAAAAATAGCGCAAATCACGATTGTATTGGCCTATGTTTATCCCTCTGATTGATATAGCCCCTTGATCGAAATAGCCGCAGTCTATCCTAGATATATAATATGCTTCTATGCATGCTTTTTAATTTTCAACCTCTATTTTTCCGTACCAATTTTTTAACCGCTTTCTCGGGGCTTATTAATATAATGACTGATTGACACCTCCCTATTTTATTGCTGGTCAGCTGTTTTTTATTCTCATCGATCCCTCTTCTGATCGATAGGTACCTTTATCGATCTGATACGTATATGTATCACCTCGCTATTTCCTCGTGAAACTAGTGGATTTTTTTGAAAAACCGGCAGGAGCAAACCTGTGTTCCTCTCCATTGCCTATATCCTAAGTCTGCGACCATATCCGCTAGAGCACAGGATTGTATTGTTTCTTCGTTTAATTTGAGTGTGGTTCACTGACGATGGCGATGACCTCCGAAAAGCATGAGAGAAGCATTCGAGTCCTGCTCATGTCAGCCATCTTAAATATGGTTTTCTAAGGATTTCCTCAATCGCAAAAGACCAATGCTAATACTTTCAATCGAAGACCTAATTAAAACCTTCCCCTTCATACCCGGAAAGTGTTCGCCGGGGAGCATCATCCCTCCAACTTCTCACTTTCAGCTTACCTGTCAGTTCCAGTCAATATTGTAATTTTAAAAAAAAATGTAAATTATTTGATTGATCTTAGTGTTTCTTTGTACAAAATATTTAAAAAATGACCTATAGGCATCTCAGGCTCAGGCCAGAATAAGGTGGGAGAGACGATATTGAAAAGTAGACCAGGGCCATTTGCTTGGTATGATTTAGAATATCACGAAAAATATTCTTTATAACTTCAACTGAATCTGGTTGCTTTCACTAGGAATTTACTTAGTTTTATCAGGTGAATACTGGGATGATACCTATATAAAATACCAGAGAGAGAGAGAGAGGAGATGACGGTGAGATTTTCAGAGCAGAAATGAGTATTGGACAAAACTCTTATCATTGCACGTAATCATTACTTAAATCTGGAAATTAACTTGACATTTTAATGCAATTAGCTGTGTAAATGCAAGGAAAAATATGTCTACAAAATTGTAATAAAAACATCTTAAGACGTGTCTAGTTACAGGGGCGCAAAATATACTTAGTATTCGCAAAGTATTCGGCGTATATGCAAATACAATAAAAAATCGTAAAAGGTCTTATAACTGCTCTCCTTACTGGTCATTCACTTTAAGAATTTTCTATTATTTTCTTCTTGACCAGAAACAAAAGGAATAAAAATGTCAACTGTTTTCAATGAAACAATTACGTTTTCCTCTTGACATCATATGAACAATATAGCGTTTCCCATATGAAGCGGCAGAGGAAGGAAGATCTTTCCCTCGCTGGCAATTGTGGCCACATGTGTACATGCCCCGAGAAGACAGATTAGAAGCTTTGTCCCTTCTCGTAGTATGTTCCAAATGTTCTCTGCTGCCCTTCTCTTGCGCACGAACCACACCCCTCTTATTTTTCGCTTTCTGATGACCTCTCCAACCGAGAAATATCGCAAAATATGTAAAGAAATTTATGCATCACTTCCATAACTATGGCTAGTTGGATTGGATCACAAGACAAAAGACAGAGGAAGGAAGTAGGATGGCTAGATATTCTCAAATTACAGGCCGACCAGAAGATTGTGCTCAAGACGTTTGACAGCTAACTAATTTGTTGTCATGCGCTAAAATAAAGGGAGGAAAATTAGAGTTGGAATTCTAGCACAAGAAAAATAGTTTTCCCTGTCACCAGAGAACAGCTATCACTACGCATTCTCAACATAATGGTAATGTTATTTATTTACAATACTAAGAACAGAATTGTACCAAAAAATACAATATCATGACACTGTGTCATTGTATCTCAAATAGTTAATAAGTATAGGGTAAAAGCACGGAATATAAGACCCCTTTTTATTTTACTGTATTAATGAAAGGAAAAGAAAGATAATGGAACGAAAAAAAAATTTGCAAATGTAATTATTATAGATTGATCCATCAAGTACATAAATGGTAGACATGTGTCTAAAGAAGTGCCGGACCTACGGGGGGGAGGTGCTAAAGGGGGCAAGCACTCTGGGCGGAACGTTTAAAGGGTGGCAAACAGCTAATAATAAAAATTGTAAAAAAGGAAGTAAAATCGCATATTAAATTGAAACTGGGTAGGGATGGTATCGAGACGAGACTGACATTTCCATATTCAAAAATTGGTTTGTGAGAAACATTCTATTTTTCTCTTTGTTTTAATTTCGCAACTACTTTAAAAGTCTTAATTCAGGTTAATGTAATTTCCAATTAAAATTTGATTTGTTGTTATTAAATATGTGCAGTAACATATTCAACCCGTACTTACCTGTAATAATCAGGGGTGGATTTCGGTTTCATTTTTTGTCTTGGCCCACTGCTTGGTAGAGGAATACTGCGTGGGGGGGGGGAACAATTACATGGCTGGCCATTAGGGGGTGTGAGTGGACAGTACCCCTCTTTTCTCACGCATTCGATTAGTGAAAATAGATAACAGAAATCGCGCATTGAACAGCTTCAATAAAAGGGAGAATTGCTTCCCCATTCTCGAGTAATTTGCCGCCCACTGACCATACTACCAAAACAAGTTAATTTATTGAGAGTTTGTGTTAATAGCGTACCTCGTTTTTTATTATTATCAAAAGTTAAAAAATTAATTTTTTTTAACGGTGCTCAAGTCTACTAATAAAATTCTTTAAATTGAAAACTATCACAAAGTAAAGTTTGTAACTGAGAAACTTGACATTTGCTACTGGCCATTTGTTGAATATGAATGGTTATTTATGGCTTTGGGCACATTGCATATTGGGTATTTTTGCATCTGCGAACATCTGCATCTGCATCTACTAATATCTGAGCTATTCCTTTTGTGTATTTTAATCGTCGTCATGTTATTGATATTGTTTGCTGTGTTGTGTTGTTTTAAAATTTAATTTCATGTTATTTAGTGTATATTAATGTTATTTAGATTGTAGTAATGTTATTTAGTTTGTTGTAATGTTATTTAGTTTCTGTGTAAAATGGCAACTCCAGCTGTATCTGAAACTTAATAAATAATATAAATAAATAATTCCTCTGATCTGGAATTCCAGAAAGATTACTTGATTAAAATTTTCACACGGAGGCTGTTTCATTATATATCGGGAGTGATGGGATGGTTCAGCAGAGGTCAAAGGAATACGCAGAGAAGTCATCGTTGCAGCAACAGTTAAATGATAGAACACTTGTCACTTGGCATGCAACTGAGGTACCTGACTCGATTCCCGGTCACTGCAGTGACCAAACGCCGCATTTTGTAAAAACATTTTACCATATACAGGCAGTGTTCGATTTGTTATAAATTAAGAAGGGAATTCCAAAACTAGTGATTGCAAGTTTTCACCTACTATCTGTTTAGGTAGAAATACAAACATCTTCCCTGGTTGGGATGATATTCGAAATCAACGACAGAAGATGGAATCCTCAAACACCAGAGAATATACCGGCATTCTCCCGGCAAACCGAACAACGTATACATGTCATTTGTGTAAAGGACGTTAGCATATTGGCTAACGTTGTCTTCAATGCGACTCTGTATTAGCATTATCCTATTTATTTATTTCAATTTGATTTAAGGTCTTTAGGCAACTTTGGCTCAGCCCGAATTGATAATGATGGGAGAAATGCTGGAATGAAGAAAATGGCAGGAAACGGGAAAACGCCGGGAAAACTCACTAAAACGGTGTTTGCCCGTCACAAAGCCCACATGGCACTAGCAGGTACCGAACCGAGTATCTTACGCACCAGAGGTGAGCGCTCTACCACTGAGCCACCACGATCCCTGACCCCTGTATTAATTTGTGTTGACATCTATTCAATAATTTTGTATACCCTGTTTCTAGTTAAATGTATATTCTAAACAGCTGCCCATACGTTTCCGTCTGAGCGTGGATAATCTGGACGTCAATAATAATCTTTCATTACGCACATGCAAATTTCCACAACAGTGGAAAGAGGCTTTAGTATGCTCAATACCGAAATCCAGTAATTCAAAAGAAATTGAAAATCATAGACCAATAACCATTCGTTCGGCGTTCGCTAAAGTTTTTTAAAATTGTCTATATCACCGTATCATAACTCACGTTAGACCAGTAATATCAAACTCACAGCATGGATTTATGCAGAACAAATCAACGTCTACAAATTTATTAATAATCACGGATTTTATAGCTAAAACATTAGATAATGGCGGGCAGGTTGATGTTATATATACTGATTTTGCCAAAGCATTTGACACAGTAGATCATTGCATATTACTTGCCAAACTTAAGCACTTCAATTTTACGAAAAACCTAGTCAAACCTCTTTCATCTTACTTACAACACCGTGTACAACCCGTTCTTTACAGAGAATTTGTATCAAAGAAATTTGAAATGACATCTTGAATACCTCAGGGCTCAAATTTAG
>JAGDQP010026052.1:7223-26302 GCA_022664845.1 Lepisma saccharinum
GCCAATCACGCGCAATTTTGGTTTCGTCGATTCCGTTCCGGTAATTTTGACGTCAAAGATGTACCACGCACTGGAAGGCCAAGTGTCGAAAATGTCGATAAAATCATGGACATTGTCGCGTCCGACCGTCATGTAAGCACTGTTTCGATTGCCCAAGAGCTAAACATTGCACAAAAAACCGTGTGGAACCATTTGCATAAGGCTGGATACACAAAGAAGCTTGATGTATAGGTACCACACGAGTTAACGCAAAAAATCCTCATGGACCGAATTTCCATCTGCGAATCGCTGCTGAATCGCAACAAAAGCGACCCATTTCTGAAGCGGTTGGTGACTGGTGATGAAAAGTGGATCACTTACGACAACGTCACGCGAAAACGGTCGTGGTCGAAGCGCGGTGCGCCGGCGCAAACGGTGCCCAAGCCAGGATTGACGGCCAGGAAGGTTTTGCTGTGTGTTTGGTGGAATTGGCAGGGAATTATCTACTATGAGCTGCTCCCTTACGGCCAAACCCTTAACTCGGAACTATACTGTCAACAATTGGACAGTCTGAAGGCAGCAATCGCCCAGAAGCGTCCAGCTTTGGCCAATAGGAGAGGCATTGTGTTCCACCAGGACAACGCCAGGCCACACACATCGATAGTGACTCGCCAGAAGCTCCGGGAGCTTGGTTGGGAGGTTCTTATGCATCCACCTTATAGTCCGGACCTGGCACCGAGTGATTACAATCTGTTCCTGTCCATGGCGAACACGTTTGCTGGTGAAAAATTCGCTTCAAGAGAGGCTTGTGAAAATCGACTGTCTCAATTTTTTGCCAATAGGGACAAGGGCTTCTATGAGAGAGGCATCATGATATTACCTTCCAAATGGCAAGACGTTATCGAACAAAACGGCGCATATGTGACCTAAATCGGATCATTCTAACTATGGTAAGTCAAGCCTTCAATGTCATGCAAAAATAATGGATTACTTTTTACTACACCAGATATGTCGAGGAAAAATATATTGTAAATCACAATTGGTTTCGGAAGTGAGTGCTAAAGAGGATTTATGGTCCTTGTATTCAGCGACAGAGAAGAGGAAGATTCATTTTTTCTAGTTTCCATTCGCTGTGTCGGCGAGAAGTTATAAAGTGTGCTTGGTTTTTTTAGTGAAAATAATTCCTTTAATAATTTGAATTCCTGTGGAGTAAATGTATCTGCTCGGCGGTTTCGGATACAAACCGTATACACTTGAACGGTTACGGAGATATAGAACTATTTGGTTACCATAAGATTTTTTTTTCTGCGCATGTGCGAAAATCGTACTGGGATTGAAAACAGAACTTCCAATAGGCCTAACGTAAAATAAAATTGTTGGTGCTTTTCCTGGATTACTGCCCATAACTGCAAATACTGATTTTTTTTCTTAAACATTATGGGATATATCAAGGAATTTTTTTTAACAATGTGGAGAGGCGTGAGGGATTGAGGGCGTCAGTCAAGTTGCTTGGGAAGTGTTTAAAAAACGGGCGCAATATTGTGAACTGCGGAAGAGGGGAACAAGAGCAAACCTAACTGCGTCACAATCCATCCAGTGACAGAGCATGCTGAACGTTTAGAAGGAAAGAGGGTGTCCAGTTTTTTTTTTTTTTTTCCTAATAATACTGTAGTCGTACGTGCATTAAGAGAGAGAAAGAAGGAAGGAATAGTGTGCTCCACCCATGTAGGTTCCTTTTCTTATTACAAGTGCCTTGTAACACATACTTGCATGCTGTAACCAATACGGTTCACATATGCGAAAAATACAATACAGGTATTTGGAGAACGTTTTATAGAGATAACTACATGCTTTAGAGAGTTATTATTTGTTGCATTTGTTATGTAAATTTAAGAACAAAGTGCTGACTCATTGATGCTGATATGTTATGAGAGTTGCATTACGGTAACGAATTAAATTAAATCTCCCACCTACGTAAGTGAAATTGATACTTGTTATTAATATTAACAATATATTTTCTTCTTCTTAAACTTTCTTCTTTCGAGAAAATACCCTTTGTTTACTACATTCTGAAATCACATGTAACGTTCATGTCATTCTGTAATTTTCTGTGTGGTTGCATGTAAAACGAATTTGATATACGATATATGGATTAAATTGTATCTATGGATTAAATCCATCTTACATCTGGTCCCTAGGTGATCACGAATTCTAAGGAAACAGTATGGAGGAAAGCAGTATTATAGCTGCCGGATTCAACGTGGACCCGGAACCTCTTTCCTGAAAATCAAAATTAATGTGATATTTTAGGCGTAATGTGTAATGTATGAATACCACCTCCACTTGATGTGAAAGGTTTGTGTCAGTATTAGTATATGAACGTGCTAACTAAGTCGCAAGTTCATCGCCGTAGTGACAAACGTTTGTTATTAGTTTCTATGCTGGGCAATATCAAGCCAGTTTTCATCCTGAACATGCACCTCTCGAAGATCTCTTCTGATATTGTCATCCCAACGAGGTCTCGGTCTTCCCTCCGGCTTAGCAGCCACAATGGAATATAATCTTCATTCTTCCCCATCCGAGCTACATGACCTACCCATATTAATCTTCGTGTGAATCATACAGTCTGTGAGTTCATTATGCAGTCTCCTCCATTCTTCGGTCAGCTCGTCCCTTTTCGGCCCGTAACAAGTATTTCAAGTTAATATAGAAATATAATTTCTCTGTTATTTTAGATTCTAAAACAACTTATAACAGCCTTAGACTTTAAAGACACGTGATTTCCTCCACGTTCCTTTTTTTTCTATCTCGGTTTTGGACTCTGGTCCATGGCCACAACTTGTTCTGTTTAAAATCTATTTCATTGTGTGGTCAGAAGTTTTTATTATTAATATTATTATTATTTATTCACTTCTCTTGTAAAACTTAAATCACAGTCCCATGTTCGTCTTCTCTCTAGAATTGTGATGTAGGGAAATGGTTTTTAATTATTTTTTCCTGGAGTCCCGAAATATCCATAAAGGTTTAAGTGTCTCATCCATTCTTTGATGAGGATGCCCTAATACATCTGACTAATCCTGTACAGTGCTATACACTGACCTTAACTTTTGAGTATTAATCCATACGAAGTATACAGGGTGGATGTTTACGTCAAAATTATATACAAGCTAACCTGTCAAGAGACTTCTAATTTCTTTTGAACACTTGATATTGTGCCAAAACATTATGTATATGCAAAACTTGCGTACGTTTACAAAATTAAAGCGAATAGATTAATTTAAAACGCGGTAATGTGGGATCGCCTAGTCATGTTCTGGAAATCATATCGCGCTAATAGACGTGAAGACGTAAGGTACTTTTATGTCGCTACGCATTGGGCACAGTCGCATGACACATAGGCATCTTTTACAACGATCGAATACACCAAATTGTAACGAGTGCTATGCTCTTTTAACTATTCCCTGTATACTGTTAGTGTGTCCTGATAAAGTCATCTTAAACACTATAGCATCCCCAATGACATGTCACTCCTTGGTAATGATTCTAGTATGATTTAGACTCTTTTACCTATATGAGAGAGATGTGTTTTAAAATGATAGTATGCACTATGCACCAAGCGGCCGTAGCTCAGTTGGTAGAGCGTTATTTTAGCAATCTGTAGGTTCTGGGAACGATCTGATTGAGGTGTTTCCCCAGTCACACCAGGCGAATGCCTGGATGGTATCTACAAACTAGGCCCTGGCAGACAATCTTCCAACAACCCACCATATCCAGACCTCACCGTAAGATGCTTCAAGAATTCAGTTCAATGAAAGTATTCGTTTAATAAGCAATTAGCTATACTTTATCTTTGGAAGACCTCTGTACGGCCTGTTTTTAGAATTGTGATCATTAGAATATACTGAAGGCCCTTTACACCTTTCGATTATTATTTATTTATCTTCTGGTCTATACGCCGGTAAGTTTTAATTTATTATTATTATTATTTATTTTTCATTTAAGCTCTTTACACAGTCAGTTTTTATTTGCTTTTAATTTCTTAACAGCGAAGGTTAGATGCGACGAAGATCTCCGTGTCGGGACGGGCGTAAGCCTCAGTACCGATGATACAAATAATTTTATCTTGTCATTATGCAACCCAAGTAACGCTGAATTCCAAAAATATATTTTTATACTAGTTTTAATAAAAACGTGTACGTTCTGCAGTAATTTTCTTGGAGACTTTGTGAATAGGTCTTCATACCTTGGTTTAGCAGTCATTTTGAGGGAAAATATTTTTCGTCTTAGAGATCTATTTTTATGAAAATGAAGCGTTTATCGAACCATGTTTGTTGCATTTTATTTGTTTTTAGTTTAACATTCTTGGGGTGTACTTCACATGCGCCATTTTGTATCCACCCGGTAGTGTGGAACCATCAACATCGTGAATTTTAGTGTTGGAGGTTATTCAACTCTCCCATGTTGAACTTTGTAAATTTCAAGGCAGTTGAGGGCACCCGAGTCAAACTCGTTAAATATTTTCATGTTGCCGAGTCGAGATATTATCTGTTCCTTCACTTTCCAAAGTGATTGAGGTTGGTTTTGCTTTTGTGGATTCGCTAATTGTGTTTTCGCGGTTGACTAACTGAGGGCAGTAGCAGTCAGCGTCTGACATCACTTCTCAGGGTGGTTCTTCTACGGCGTGATCTCCGCGTTGTGCAACTTGGAAAGCCAAACAGGCCACGCCTCTCCATGATGGAGAGGTTGGGCTCATAGATACCAGGTCACCAGTTGCGCTTCTGGAGCAAGGAAAGCGCAGTTTACGTAACATCTACTTGGATTATTGACTTTGACCTTTTTTTCTTCTGCTTCTTTTTTGTTATTAATACTCACACACTTATTCAACAGGTCCTTATAATTGAAAATTCAAGAAGCTGCTTGTGGAATATGACATGCACTTACTCACGATGAAGAAGGTGTTTTATGAGCCACATTTCGAAAGAATTTGCTCCTGTTTTTCATGTTATTAAAACATCCCTTTGAGGCAGTGTTCCGTAAAATATGGTCCGCAGACCACTGGTGGTTCATGAAGGTAAATTTTTAAAAGTCGCTAATGAGTATACTTTGTGAATCCGAGAAGTTCCTCTAATATGTAAATATCAAACAAAAATTCGATGTGCATGATTTAAAATTTACGTTGTCATACGTCGTTCTTGCTCCAGTGCGAAGCGATAAAAGTAACTTACTTCTTGACGCCTAATAGCACAGCATGGTGATTTCAAGGGCATGACTAGAATTTGGAAAAGTATCGGTCCTGGGCTTATCCAAGGTATCATGCCAGCATTTATTTGTCAAGTACGACCGAGGTGAACCAGGATAAAGGTCAGGATGGGCGGCCGCTGAGCGCGAACTTATATCCTTTCGAATGTGAGGCCACCGCTTTACCAAATAAGCTAGGCCGCTTGGTAATGTAATTATAAATAAACTGAAGCTTGATTTTCTTGATAAGATCATTACAATTTCGTTACGTATTATAGGTGAGGGGACTCTTAGCAATTTGGCAGTCCACGGTATGCAAACTGTTTCTCCAGGATTACCAGTTACCCGGAGAACCTGGAAAATAAGTAAATTTAGATCTTGGTAATACAAAAAAAAAAAAAATGAAAAATATTATTTGTAGTCGTGATCAAAAGGGAGTAAAGTGTAAGTTGTTCTTGATCAATAGAATATGCTTTCCCCCCCCCCCCTTAATTGTAGCACTTGTTACGTTCTGTACAAATTGAGATGGCGTATGTGTGTCTTTTTTGTAGCCAAGAGGTTGAATTAGTCATCGTATTTTTCTCTACAACACATTAATTTTAGGTCGAATCTTAACTATAGACGTCAGGATAGCTTTCAAAGCGTGCAGCAGGTAGATAGTTTCCAGAACATACTTGTAATACACCAAAATAACAAGGGGACTACCCCAAGTTTTACAAACCGATTGAAACCAAATTTGTTGTATAAACAGGTCATAACCCCAGAACTAAAAAGATATGGTAGCAAAAACTGCTCCAATTACTCCCTTGTGATATTTTGGCCCCATAGTCGAATTACCTAGTCATCAATATTCCCAGGCCAAACAGCTAAAGCTAGACACACAGAGCCGAGACGCTGAGGCTAGAGACACCAAGTGTAGTATAAATGTTGACTATCATGAGGAGGTTACGAAATAGAAAAGAAATTTTGGAAAACTCGCCATCGTGAATCCAATATGTCGTCCTAAAATAAATGTCGACAGTATATGCACAGCCCGAACTACGGAAGCTAGAAATAAAAAAATTGGAATGAAGGTCAATCATCAAACTTAGATTACGAGAATAATCAAAAATATTCAAGAAGTCGCAATCTTGAATCCAATATGGCCGACTAGAATGTATTTCACAATGGCTGGGGCTAGAAACACCAAAGTTGGCACAAATTTTGATTATCAAGAGGTGGTCACGAAATGATAAAGAAATTGGGAAACAGTCGCCATCTTGAATCCAATATGGCGTCCGAAAGTAAATATTGGAGGTATATGCACAGCCCAAAGTACTGAATCTAGAAATACCCAATTTGGCATAAATGTATATGATAATGGGTAGGTAAAGGGAAAAATGCAAAATGGTGAAAAAGGTGCCATCTTGAATCCATTATGGCGGCCTAAATAAATAACGAAAGTATATGCACAACCCAAACGGCTGAAGCTAGAAACACGGAATTTGGTATAAATGTTCATTTAGGTAAAGGGGATAAAAGGAAAGTTTGCAAAGGTTGCCATATTGGATCCACGATCTCAACTTTTTCATCATTTGGCATTTTTCCTTTCCATTCTCATATACATTTATGTCAGATTGGGTATTTCTAGCTTCAGTATACTTTGGGCCGTGCATAAGCATATATCTCCAATATTTACTTTCGGACGCCATATTGGATTCAAGATTGCTACTGTTTCCAAATTTCTTTATCATTTCGTGACCACCTCTTGATAATCAAAATTTGTGCCAACTTTGGTGTTTCTAGCACCAGCCATTGTGGAATACATTCTAGTCGGTCATATTGGATTCAAGATTGCGACTTCTTGAATGTTTTTGATTATTCTCGTAATCTAAGTTTGATGATTGGCCTTCATTCCAAATTTGGTATTTCTAGCTTCCGTAGTTCGGGCTGTGCATATACTGTCGACATTTATTTTAGGACGACATATTGGATTCACGATGGCGAGTTTTCCAAAATTTCTTTTCTGTTTCGTAACCTCCTCATGATAGTCAACATTTATACCACATTTGGTGTCTCTAGTCTCAGCGTCTGGGCTCTGTGTTTCTAGCTTTAGCTGTTTGGCCTGGGAATATTGATGACTAGGTCATTCGACTATGGGACCAAAATATCACAAGGGAGTAATTGGAGCAGGTTTTGCTACCATATTTTTTAGTTCTGGGGTGTGCCCTGTTCATACAACAAATTTTGTTACAACCGTTTTGTAACACCTGGGGTAGTCCCCTTGTAAGATGATCTGTGCGATAGTAAAATATTAAATCAAGTTGTTGTTCTACTTGTCGCGCACATGTTACTGAAGTTCTGTTCCATAGGTTCTTCAAAAAAATAAAGGAATGAACTTTTATTGTTTCTTTCATGAGAATCCGTTGAGTGAGAAAGGCGCATTCAGAGTCCAGGGACACGTTCAATTCATATAGAAGAAAAATGGATCACTGTTTACCTCAAGAAATTATGAACAAACTAACTTGACCTTCTGGTCTATAAGAGAAGAAAAGTTGGGACAAGCCCATAAAAGAATGCCAAACAAGAGACGTCAGGGATTCATTTATATTCTTTCATCAAGGAAGGAAGTTGACTTTCAGAAGAAATTGAAGCGTAGGAGACCACGTCCTTTCTCGGTTACCATTCTGAATTTCCTGACCATTCAAATCTTACTATTTCGCAGTTCAATTAATTCGATTTACATACAACGTAGAATCTGATCAATATTAATATTAGAAGGATTATAAAATAGTCCAATTTTGTTCGCGTATTTATAATCAGAAAATTGGGAGGATAGCGTTCTGAAGCACTTCCAGTGATATTTAAAATGCAGCTCATGTATTACCTCCAATTTGGAGTTGTACTAATTCAGTCTTTGCTGGCTTGCTTTGGAAAAGGATTGATCGAATTTATCTTCATGGAGGTCTGTGTGGAATAATTTTAATTTCACTTTAACATCAGGAAACATATCAGATATCAGTTCATCATCAAGCTGCAATTTGAGATTAAATTCTTTCAAGTACTCAGTTATGTCCACAAGAAAGCTATCCCATACCTCATAACATAGGACCTGGCCGGTATCTTCCCGAATCCTTTCCCCTCCTTTATTCCTTCTTGAGCTTTGGGTGCCTAAAGGCCATAAATACAATTGCAATTCAAATTCCATACCTCATAATAGTTGTTCCGTTGTCTGTCTTATTTTGGCTCGACTTAATCATTTCACGTTAAGGGTCAATGCACGGGGTTCCGCGCCTGTTTCGATTTACGTCAGTTATTCAATTTTCAGTTAACTTCCACTGATTATTTCATATTTGCCGCGGTTTTTCTTCCTCCAGTTAAATCCACATTTTGCGACCCAGGCGTTATTGTAAAAAAAAAAAAAAGTCGACATCCTTCCTCTTTAGGCAACCAACTTAACAACAGCGATATGTGGGTTGCCTATACGTAAGGTTTAATATGTATAACTTACCAGAGATCTTCATACTGACTGCGCGTAAATGGTAGAAAACGATTACGCGATAGCTGGATCTCACCTTCGCTGAGCCAATCATCGCTCGACTTATTTAAATGCTTAGGCCTACAGCACTTCCCACCAGATTTAGTTAAGTCAACATAAAATAGCACACACACACACAAATGCGCGCTTTTTTTCTTGTGTATGGGCGAATTGTGTTGCTAGCAGACTAACCAGACGCCCATCCACTGTTCTTCAGCATCATTGAGACTCTGCTGAGAGGAGATAGAATAATGGCTAGGGCACGGATACTTACTCACATAACTAATATATGCACTAAAATGAGCAAAATATGCAAAGCAATACACTTTCGAAAACAGCTTATTGTAAATGCCTTATTCTGCCTGTTAACAGATGTTAATTCTTCATTTAGTTGATATGATTTAACAAGGTGACAATTGCCATTTTTAATACTTCCGCTCTGAATTATGTACTTGTTCACTGTCTCAAATACACTTGCTTAGAACAACACTTACTTCGAATACAACTGTTTTTCGAATGAAAGAGAAACCAAACTACTTACAGATCAAGATTTCATTTTATTACGGCATGATGTCTTAAATTTTGCAACTTAAAACTTCTGTTTTCGACAAGAATGTTTTTGTACTCTGAGAAAGCACGTTCTACTTCACTAGATACAATTGGACAATATTTAAGGGCAACAATATCCGACATACCAATCCCAAGGTCATCTGCAGACTGTCCATGTCTCGTATTTAGCTTCTGTAGGCTTGTTAACAATTCGCATCATCGTATTTATGCATAGGTTCTATTGTCATTGTGTCACTTAATTTTTATATGCAAAATCGAATAAATACAAAACCATTTTTTTATATATATTTTGTATCCCGTTCTCATTTTTGGTGTTTCGTCAAAATAAAAAAAAAAACAGCGCCTTACAATGAATAATAGCTTTCCTATACAAGAATAAGCGCATGCATTTTATAAACCTGTAAATGTGGTTGTCGCCGACAAGTCGAGGACTAGGTCTGAAATCAAGAGACACTGTGCGTTACCACCAACGAAGAAAGAATCCTGCACTCCTTACTTGCAACACGTTTCAATTTTCTCACATAATTAAACACCAGGGACGGTTCTTCAATTAAAATACACACCAAAATGGCATGTAAACAACAGCAATACCAAATAAAAATGCATCCTTTTAAAATTTTGAGTGAGGAGGAGGAAGAAAGTGGGTCATCACGGAGTACAGGAAAAGCCTAAATTTTTCGAAGGGCAAAACAGAGAAATTTTATCAACGTAACATCAAGTACAACGTGATCCGGTAGTCACGCATATCTCTCCAACATTAATAATTATTTTTGCGTGTTAAAACACTAATCAATATGTGTGGCTATATAGTTTCTAGTGCGCCCTAATCTTCAAAAAACCTTTTCATCAGTTTGCTTCTACTTGTTAATTCCAAGATTGTTTTTATTAAAAATGTTTACTCGTTTTGCTCAATATGTCCGTACGAGCCAAAAGTTAAATTGTGGAAATAACAGTGCATTTAAACACAAATTCAGCACGAGTGTGTATGTAAACCAGCATGGCCAGTGACAACAAGCCTCACGCATCAAATGTAAAACTATATTAAAGAGGCTCAAATGTTACCTTGGTAAACATTGGAAGGAGCAGGATCCAGGCAAAAGAGTGTCAAAATACTTATTTGGAGGTCGCCGCAAAAGCAGTGGTTATAGGCTGAATGTCATTTCCAGGTGTTTCATTAGTATCTTTCGCGGCTTGGTACGTATACGAAATGCACCTAATTACACTTAAATTTATACTTATTTTACATAGAAATAGGAATTTCGACGGTATGCGCCCCTCTCAATCTTCAAGCATGCTCAGCGCATTTCTCACATCTATTATTTTGATGTATGTCTGCAGTGGCTTTGGCTCTGAAATATACAAACTGTTTATATAAATGATTCATATATGCATTTGCATATGTAACATGCATTTTCCAAAAAGTCGTTCAAGTATACATTTACATATGCAATATGCATAACTATTAGTGACGATTGAAGATATTGCAATTATAACAAATGCAATTAAGTATCCCATGGGTTCGATTGATGACATTACGAGAAACCGGTAAAGATTCAGAGAGGTTGTAACCAAGTGGATGGCAGTAAATTGAACGATACAAAGAGGTTTTCGGTAAGATGGGTGTGAAAGCATTGATCACTCCCTCTGCTTGCCTGGTCTTGTTCTCTGCAACTTGGGTATCCTCAACAAGTTCTGGACAGGTTCTAATCCTTCCGAGCAGTGCATAGACTTATGAATTTTTTTCACTTTGAAGGTTGCTAAATTATGTTCAGAGTTGTGCGTGCAATTTCCAGGAAGGGGGAAGAATTTCTCTTATCTGAGATTCTCCCAGTTCTTCGCAAATTCCCTATCACACAAAAACACTAAAATTAAAAGGAAGGTCAAAAATCGATACAAAATTAAACTTATTGCCCCCATAATTTTGGCTTTACACCCCCAAATTGAAAATCCTGGCAGAATAGCTGTTTCAGATACGTAGATTGCCCTATTTTACTTCCGTTTTTCACAAACTGGAGTGATTTCTGAAAGCAAAGCTAGGGAAGACTTTGCAGAGAGAGAGGGAAATATTCCACTTAGAAGTGTAACGCTGATGTCATTACTAATTGAACGACCTGTGTACACAATGCTGGATTGAGAAAAGTACCGAAACGGAATGTGATCAAAGCAGCTTAAATAGGGTCTCTTGAAGTACCCTTTCATTTCGCAGTTCGAATCGCTACTTCGGAATTCAGGGAGCACAATGTAAACTGTCAGCATTTGTAAAAACGTTGAACAGAAGGAAAATTATCCAACTGAAGCTGTAATGTCTCTGACATGTAGGTTGAGTATTCATACTTGAATTCACTTATTTTTGTGTAAATAAATAATTTTTTTAGAACATTATTTATTTATTTATTGAACACGACAGGTTGGCTACCTAGTTGTGCTGTTTAACATACATGTCATATTTTACACACACACATATTTATATCTTTGGAGATTCATAGTGATAAATTCTGTAAAAAAAAATAAAAAAAATTGTTGCGTTATATACGAATGAAATTGACTTATTTTTATATTAAATATATCTATATCAGGACGTGTTTTAAGAATACAATTATATAAAGAGCACATTCTCCTAATAAGCGATATATCTAATCCATTCGTCCTTTGGACCGGGAGAACTGCATCACGAGGTCGAGTCACTCTGTGCTGGACGTTCAGACCTATTTCTGACAAACTTTCCGAGTTAATATTGCTATATAGTAAGTAGTCTGTGTAGGAAAGATAATAGAAAATTAACTCTTCTGTTTTCCAGAGATTGTAATGTTTATTTGTTTGCTAAGTCCAAGTACTTTTCGAACTTTGTATATATTCATATTTCTGTTTCTTTGTAAGTCAGAAAGCGAACAAATTTAGACTGGATAATTTCTTTTTGGCGAGTGTTGTTGTTTGTATTAGGATGCTATACTACTGCAGCATATTCTAACTTCGCCCGAACAGCTGTATATAACATTTTTAGAATATTAATATTTGAAAAATCGCTTCCTAATCTCATTACAAACCCGAGGTTCCTGTGAGCTCACTAATAATACGCTTAATGTGCATATCAAACGAGAGGTTGGACTTTAAGGTCACACCAAGGTCCGTAATAGAATCTACTCGGACCAATGTTGAATCATTAATATTGTAATCGAATTTCAAATAGTTCCTCTTTTTTGTGTTCGACATTACACTACATTTTGTATTGTTTAATAACAATATGTTTGTTTTGCACCAATTGGAGACTGCAATGATGTCGTTTTGTAAGGCTACAGCATCCTATTCGGAAGAAATACTGCGATAGATTTTTAAATCATCTGCATATACGTGTATGTTTGTTAGAAGATGTTATTACAGCAGGCAAGTCATTTGCAAATAACAAGAACAAAAGAGGTCCAAGGTTCGATCCCTGTGGTACGCCAGATTCTACGACATATTCCTCGGTTATAATATTTTTGTAACGCACACGGTGTTTACGATGGCACAAATAGTACGCTACTAACCATGACGAAGTTTCTCTGAAAAGTTGAAAGTTGCAAGCTTGCTAAGAAGGATGTTGTGATTAATGACATCAAAGGCTTTCGAAAAGTCTGTATAAATTACATCTGCTTGACCTTTATTATCTATTTGTTTGGCTAAGAAATGTATAAATGCAACAAGGTTAGTTGCAGTCGATTTCTTTGGCAAGAAGCCAGCCATGTTGGAAGGGAGAAATAATTGGACGAACGTGTGAATATATTTGTTCATGTATAATAATTTCAAATGCTTTGGCTGGTGCAGATGATATGGCTATTGGGCGATAATTTTTAGGATCATTACTCGTGCCAGCACTTTTTGGTATGGGGGCAAATATCGGCAAGTTTCCATTTGGTAGGGAATTCACAGGTAGCTATTGATTTGTTGAAAATTACTTGTAGCGGATATTTTAGTATTTCAGTGCAGCCTTTGGTAACATAAGGTGGTATTTTGTCAGGTCTAAAAGATGACCGATATTTCAGTTTCTTTATAACTTTTTCAACGTCCCTCAGTTCGACGTATTCTGGAGAAGAATTGTTTGAAAGCATTCTCAGTCCTCATGCATTTGTATGTTTTAAATTTTAAAACAAATATTAGGTCTGGGAGAATACTTAGAAGTTCAAATAATATTTAGTGTTTTTGATTTGATAGATTCTCTTTAAAACCAACAGTGTAGTAAGCCGTCTTAAATAGATCTATTCACTTTCTTGATATACGAACCTCGTACTTCAAATCGACGCTTTAAAAAAGCGTATAGGCTTGAATCGTGCTGCCAGCCATCCTGACTGAGACTTTCCAGGGTCTTCCCCAGTTTCAACGGGTTACATGCGTAGGACCAACACGGCGTAGGACCAACACGGCGTAGGACCAACACGGCGTTTGACCAACACGGCGTTGAACCAACACGGCGTTAGACCAACAATAATATCCGGCGTACGACCAACACGGTAAAACACAAATCTTGATAATAATGAAGTAATTGTGAAATAATAATTTTTGTAAAAAACTGTATCATGGATTGGCACCGCGTAAGGCCAACACGGCGTTGGACCAACAATAAAATTAACAACGCCCTAGATATATAAAACCTAAAAACATAATAAAAAATATTATCTTAAATTATTTTTTTACACCAGGGCAAAATCCTGTGTTGCTCGAACGCCGTGTTGGTTCAACGCCGGTACTACACTCCCGAAGTACCGGCGTTGGACCAACACGGCGTTCGACCAACACAGGATTTTGCCCTGGGGTGTTGGTCGTACGCCGGTTCTTGCTGCTTGAGAGGCTGTTGGTATAAGAAATGTTGGTCCAACGCCACATCCCCGTTTCAACAGGTGAATGTTGAGATGGTATCTACACTAAAATTATGGTCACTAACTTGTTTGATATTCTACCTTAAACAAGGGTACTAGAATTTCGTTATTATTGTTAAAATTTGACTCTATAAACTTTTTTTTAGTAGTCTTTTAGTCCGATTATAACACAAGTCAAGTGAACGTATTAGTCTGAAGAAATAATCGAAGTTTATCAAATACCGTGGATCGTTCAGATATGATTCCTAACAGCTTTGGAAGTACGGATGTGAGGTGCTTTTGTATGCGTTTTTCCACAACTATTGAGAATAATAATTTCTGTCCAATGTAGAACTTAATAAAGTTTTCTTGTGGTGGAGAAATATCCCCCTACGGTTGGATGATTGTCTTTTAGGCTTCAGCATCAAGTGCTGTGAAGGCTTATAGTACCGCTCTGTTCGTCTGTCGACGACTTTTAACTCCGAAACTGCTAGGGCTGTGATGGTGGTTGAGGTATCATTGGAAAGGTCAGCGCTATTTTTCCAACGAAACTATGATCTTCCAAACAGGATGCTCGCTGCTGAAGCGTGACGGTAGCATATATGCACAGTCCTCCGACAGGACCCTGCCTCACTTGTTTGACACAAATTATTCTTGTATGTAATTTATGATCCAGATTTGGACGTTGGGGTTGGTACCACACTGAAAAGAAAAAATAGCGCAGTGAATAACGAATTTACTGTGCTGTACGTAGCTTGGCTGGTTAGTAGCTGTACGTAGCTTGGCGAGAAAACTCTTATGACCGAATCAATCAACACCCTGGTTCAATCTAGCATGTACTGGGTACGACGGAACTTTGGCGAAACTGGCACGTCAAGGTTTGACAATTTTTACAGGTTATTTCGTTAATGATATGAGTCTGAGTTTTGTGCCAATGTAGGGTATGAAGGTCAGTGAATAGGTATTTGTTGTTTATTCATATGGATGCAAATAGCAAAATAATAATTATATTTCTAAAGTGCATTTTTTAGTATCAGAAGTACCATGTAGCTCTGGGATACCAAAAAGGAAGGCCGATAATTTTTTTTTATAAATAAAACATGTGAAAGCCAGACCTTGTAAACAATTGTATGTTTAGTCCTTTTATCATGATATTACTGGAACAGTTTTCGTGATTTTTCTTTTTCTCCAATGGTTCATCGTACCCATATATTTCTGTATACACAGGTTGAACATGCTACAGAGAAGAGAAGCAACATGCTACATTCATTAAATTTCTATTTCATTCCCAATGTACATTACTCTGGTGTCTCACTTTTGTTTGTTTGCCTTTTTTATTTTCTGAATTTCAACACCTAAAGGTTATTGTTCGGTTTACTTAGTTGCTTCAAATTGGCTGTAACATTTACAACACAGGAGATAATTGTCATTACAAAGTTACTGTAATATCATGTTTCTGTTCCTGTATATATCTGGTGTAGTAAAAAGTAATCCATTATTTTGCCAATAGATGGCTTCAGTGATCTGTATCTCGCGTTGTATAAGTCCGATCAGGTTCAACGAGATGGCGTTCAAACTATGAGATTGCGTACTACAAATACTGTTCAGATACAGATGCTTATCAGAATAATGGAAACACCTGAACGAAAGTGCAACTTACCAGATTAATATGGTGTCGGGCCACCTTTCGCCTTCAGAACAGCCTTGATGCGACGTGGGATGGAGGCATAGAGGTCGTGAATGGTAGCAAGTGGAATATTACACCATTCCTCGTGCAGAGCATCGGCCAGTTCTGTGAGAGAGGATGGAGGTGGAAATCGTCGCCGGAGTCGTGTTTCCAAGATGGACCACAGATGTTCAATTATGTTGAGATCTGGGGATTGGGCGGGCCAGGGGAGGTGTTGAACTTCATCCCGATGTTCCTCAAACCACGCTGCAACAACTCCAGCTGTGTGAATGGGTGCATTATCATCCTGGAATATGGCGTCATTGTCCGGGAACAACATCCGGACCATAGGATGCAAGTGGTCTCCTAAAATTGCGACATAATCGTTGGCAGTGATGCGTCCGCGAAGTGTGACCACAGGACCCAATGAAAACCATGATATTGCGGCCCACAGCATCACCGTGCCGCCGCCATGTTTCACAGTTGGGCGGAGACACTGCAGATCATACGCTTCTTTGGGCGTTCTCCACACATAAACACGGCCCGTGGTTTGGAATAGGGTGAATGGTGACTCATCCGACCATACCACACGTTTCCAGTCGTCAACGGTCCAAGTTGCATGGTCGCGGCACCATTTGCGGCGTGCTAAAGCGTTCTGGTCCCTGATGAGAGGTTTGGCCCGTGCAACACGACCCCGTAAGTTCATGTCATGTAATTCGCGGCGGACTGTGATTGTCGAAACAGGTTGGGGGAGGTGCTGATTGAGTTCCTCCGTCACTTGCGCCGCAGTGGCACGACGGTTCTGCGTGACAATGCGCTTTAATACCCGGCGTGCCCTGTCACTGATGCTTTTCTTCCACTCACTGTTCCGCTTCCCCGATGTGGTTTTCCCGTGTGTTGTGTAGGCCGTCATCACCTTCGACACTGTCCCTGGCGACACACCTAACACACTAGCCACTGCCGTCACACTCACTCCACATAACCGCGCACCAACAATTTGCCCTCTTTGAAACTCTGAGAGGTCTCCCATTTTACACTACCTCCGTCTGCTGCAGCCACTGCACACTCCTTTTCCACGACGCCTGACGTAGTATGGAGACCGACCTAACACACCACCACAAGCAGTCCGGCGCTGCGGTCGCCACGACACCACTGCCAACCCATACATCTGACGTGTTGCCAACTACAGGTGTTTCCATTATTCTGATAAGCATCTGTAGTTGTGATGAGTTGACTCAGTGTTGTGTGAGCGCGCGTCAAAATGGACACTAGCAAAGAGAAAATACGCTATATTTTACAGTTTTTCTTCGATAAAGGCGAAAACGCAAGCCAGGCGGCTGCAAATGTGAATAGTGTTTATGGTCCTGATACTGTAACAGCCAATCACGCGCAATTTTGGTTTCGTCGATTCCGTGCCGGTAATTTTGACGTCAAAGATGTACCACGCACTGGAAGGCCAAGTGTCGAAAATGTCGATAAAATCATGGACATTGTCGCGTCCGACCGTCATGTAAGCACTGTTTCGATTGCCCAAGAGCTAAACATTGCACAAAAAACCGTGTGGAACCATTTGCATAAGGCTGGATACACAAAGAAGCTTGATGTATGGGTGCCACACGAGTTAACGCAAAAAAACCTCATGGACCGAATTTCCATCTGCGAATCGCTGCTGAATCGCAACAAAAGCGGTTGGTGACTGGTGATGAAAAGTGGATCAATTACGACAACGTCACGCGAAAACGGTCGTGGTCGAAGCGCGGTGCGCCGGCGCAAACGGTGCCCATGCCAGGAAGGTTTTGCTGTGTGTTTGGTGGGATTGGCAGGGAATTATCTACTATGAGCTGCTCCCCTACGGCCAAACCCTTAACTCGGAACTATACTGTCAACAATTGGAGCGTCTGAAGGCAGCAATCGCCCAGCTTTGGCCAATAGGAGAGGCATTGTGTTCCACCAGGACAACACCAGGCCACACACATCGATAGTGACTCGCCAGAAGCTCCGGGAGCTTGGTTGGGAGGTTCTTATGCATCCACCTTATAGTCCGGACCTGGCACCGAGTGATTACCATCTGTTCCTGTCCATGGCGAACACGTTTGCTGGTGAAAAATTCGCGTCAAGAGAGGCTTGTGAACATCGACTGTTTTTGCCAATAGGGACAAGGGTTTCTATGAGAGAGGCATCATGATATTACCTTCCAAATGGCAACACGTTATCGAACAAAACGGCGTATATGTGACCTAAATCGGATCATTCTAACTATGGTAAGTCAAGCCTTCAATGTCATGCAAAAATAATGGATTACTTTTTACTACACCAGATATGTTATTGTAATATATGTTCGAAATACTTTGTGTTGTTTTTGTTTGTTACGAGGCGGAAACTAATTTCTCAAAGCTGTGAAGTTCTCATTTTAATTTCAAACTGTAGATTTTCCGAATACAGCGACTTCCCTGTCAAGAATTCGTTATTTTGAATACAATTTTAATTTACGTTATTAGCCAATGTTGGTACGTAACACGCAATAAAAATTATCAACAATTGTGTTTTGTATTAACCTATTTTTATGATTTAGCCATGAAATGAAAGTGGGCCATCGGCTGTTCATTTTCATTTGTTATAAACAGAATACTCCAGCCACAAGTTCAGAAAGTGTTTTGCCTATAATTACCCCGTTTTTCGGGTCAACTTTGATCATATCTATACTGGATTGAAATTCTTTTATATTCTACATGGATTCAGAACTACCATAAAAAAGGATATAAAATGGTATGACAGAAAATTTTTAACTTGATATGACGCATAACAATAAAATGACAGTAAAAAATAAAATTTTGGTGACCAGAATTTGGTTTCACGTAACCTATGCCTTCCAACATAATGTAGATGGTTCTGTGACACTAATGGAGTATCCTGTATACGTCAGAATTGCCAAAAATTGAATGGTTAAGGAGACATAAACAAGAGGAACGTTCTATGTCCCATACTAAGTAATCTTTGATTCCAAGTCCCATTCCACCTCATTTTCATCCACAGATGATCATCATTTCATCTCCTCTTTTGCTGTGAGTTGTGCCTCCGCGCAATGACCACGGATGTGACAGGATGTACTTGCATTGACGATGGCCCCTGGGCTCAGGGGAAAGGGGGCGGAACCATTGGATAGCGCCTAGTTCTTAACAGCAGATTCTTGGATGGTCTAGCTCGTTGAGACTGGGAAGTGCGCCATTGGGGAGCTCTTCGGACCTTTGGTCTCGCCAACACTCGGGGGAGTGGGTGTCCC
>JAGDQP010026053.1:0-24100 GCA_022664845.1 Lepisma saccharinum
CAACACTCCTGATGAACGTATGAAGCAACCACCGGTGATTCAGAATCTAAACGTCCTTTTTGACCTCAGAAATAGATCGTGTCCTTCAAGAAGATGCTGCTACCTCAGTAGCAACTGAAAGATGATGGAAAAGAGGAAAGCAATAGAGATCGCGATAATTTTTATAAAATGTAGGACCTGTAATTGGTCCAAATCACCATATGGTACAAGATTCACTCCCTACATAGTGTATTAGGTAATGCGGATAATTAGGCTATATCTTGAGCTTAGATCCTTTTGAGCTTAGAGATATTGCAAGAATGACACTAATGAATTTTTATTTGAGTGAACACGATTAAATTTTAAATATAACGAACAGTTTCAACAATTTTAGTCCAAATATTTTTAAACTGGCAATCAAGAAGACATTCTCTCTTTCCAATAGCTCTGAGTGGACGTTAGAATAATTCGCCTGAGGAAATTATTTACAAAGTAGCAAACTAAGCGAACTGACAGCACGCATGTTACTATTATTTCGTTATACGCATTTTCGACATTGTACGTACGCACTTCACGGCAATAGATAGGGTTAGAAAAGTCAGGTTTAATTTTTTACGCGATGCAACAACATGCAGTTTCTCCGATAAAGATTTTCTCACACGAGTCGCTCGTGTGGACGTTACTTACTTGAGGCGATGTGGGTAATAAGGGCGAGCTTTTCATTTAACCCGACGACGAATTCGTCCTTACTATACACAACGCCTCATGTGTTACTCACTTTCTCCATCAAAGTCAACACAGTAAATATAGATGAGCGACTTCGCTCAGTAAATTCTTATGGGAGGAACTGCATAATGTTGCATCGCGTCAAATTAATAATAATAATAATAATAAATATCCTGACTAGCCTAATCTAGCTAGTGTAATCTAACCTATATCCGAGAAGTACGTAAAAGTGTAAAAAAATTTAATTAATGTAACGAGTCCTTTACATTTTCTGAAAATTTTATTATGCTATAAAAAACAATGTTTAGTTTGTTTGTGGAAACTTTTTCAGTTCTAGATGGGCCAAGCGCTTCTGGAAGAAAGCCCTCCTCTAAAACTAAAAGGTTAAGTTCGAGACAGATACGGGTAAGTTAGGATTTGGAAAGTTGTTTCTACTATAGACAGAGTACTTGTTGCAATGATTATAGAATAAATGCATTCCCGTCCCCATCAGGCTCATGCTTTGCTGCATTTTGCCACTAGAACATCTGCAGGTTTATTGGCGTGAGTCAGAGATGCCTAAAGATAAAAAATAAATTCAAATTCTTTTTTTATATACTATCTACTGCGCCATTGAATTAATTGGAGCGAGAAAACAACCAGGAAACATACTTTCCGTATACAATAGAAAAGTCTAGAATTAACAGAACTGCAATTTAAATGCATTCATGTTGTCCTTTTTCTCTATGCGTTCTGTTTTATTTCTTTTTTTGTATCCCAACCTCTTTCTAGTTCTTCTTCGTTTTCTTCTATTCCAGGAGGAAATGCGTTTGGAAGACTTCCAAAGACTGTTGCTTGACTACAAAGACAAACTTGGTTACGCTCAACTGAATTTCTCTGGAGTTCCTGCTGCTCAAGGCCACACTCATGTAGCAGTTGGAAGCCGTCAGTCGTTTCTGGAAGAGGCTAGGCATACAGTCTTTAGCATTTACAAGTAAGTCTCTGCCTCAGTGAACGACAAATCAACTGTAAAAAAAGCAGTTCGTTCAAATGTAAGATGTATCCTTCTTTGAAAGGACAGGGAAAAAGCAGTCGTGATGTCGTTTGTAGACTCACATACACGATTTAAGAGGAAATTCCATCAGAGTACTTATCTTTCCTCCGCAAACGAGCTTTCAAATTGCGGTCTATTTGCATAAAATGATTTAGTTCCAACATGTGGACGCCATGGCTCCTTCAGTATGGTTAATAATCGCAGTGCACTTCAAGGCATTCGTAGAACATGACCTCGTTTTTTTTAATATTGTAGGGAATACGTCACTGAGCTTATGATAATGGTATGACACATACACGTTCAGTTTATATTATTTGCTTGCTAGTTCGGATATATTCAGTGTGAAATTAATTATTCACTAGAACTAATAACGTAAAAATCATTTCCTTTCCCATAAATACATTAAATAAAGCATTTCAATCGTGTTAATGTTTATAAGCAGAGCTTGAAGGTGAAAACTTGTAACCCTCATTTGTAACGCTTGAAGAAGGATGAGGCCCATGAAGCAATGTATGGAGAGTTGGAAAGATAGTGATAACTTGCATTATGAAAATAAATATGTGGTACTTAAAAGAAAACAAAAAGCCAATTTACTTCCATGAAGTGAAACATAATAGAACATTGCCATCGCTTTTGCTTCCTTTTAGATCCTGTAACATAACTTTGTGTTTAGCGGTTGCCTATTATTCAAGGATATACGCATTTAGTAGGATATCCAGTTCTTGCTTCATAACTGATTAGTTTTTAAAAATGTTTAAACCTAAAAAGCAACAATATTTCTTCAGATTTTTTACATTTTACTAGGGTTGTTCCAATTTCCCGACATATCAATTTGATATCGATATAGAAAAAATATCAAAACTTTGATATTAAAACTTATTAATATTCGATATATCGATATTTTAGTACAATATTTTAGTTTGATATATAGTATGGTATTTCGGTTCGGTATGTAACTTCTATTTTTGTTTCGATATTTTGATTCTATATTTAGTTCGATATTTTGATTTCATATTTGAGTTCCATATTTTTATTTGATATTTCAGTTCGATATTTTTATTTGATATTTCAGTTCGATATTTTTATTTGATATTTCAGTTCGATATTTTTATTTGATATTTCAGTTCGATATTTTTATTTGATATTTCAGTTCGATTATATCAGTTCTGTATATTATTAAATATCGTATTAAAAATATCGAACTTCAATAGTCAAATATCGAACAAACTTATTTCTTACTTTTAGTTCAATTTTTAAGTACAAGTATTCTTGAAATGTTTTGTACACTTTCTTTTGTAGTTGAAAGTTCGAATTTTTGGTAAATCATAGTTTTTGAATCATTAATTTTAGTGAACCGAAAGATTCTGCGCAGTGTCACGGCCCGGCACAAGAACCTTTTAGTATTGACGACCAGCAAGCTGCAAATGTTCCTCCACCAGGAGCGACTGGCAATTTTTGTGTGAGCGTCGAGCGTTATGTAGAGAATAATGTCACTCATATTTTTTGGGTTACATTGTATACGCTAGTTCTGCTTGGGATCTTTGCGGAGAGAGCTTACTGTAAGTATTAATTATTTTTATTTATGTTTAATTTAATATTATTTCTTGTCGATTTAGTATTTAATGTTCCAAACATCATTTTCTAGTGTATCAAAAATGTGTGAAGTGAATATAAATAATGATTATGGAATACACATATACTTAGATTCTTCGTTCTTTTCTATAGCACATTCATGCATAATTACGAGTGTACGTCACTAACGGTAAGTTTTTGAGGATGCCGGACTGCTTAAATCTGATGTCAAATTCGCTTTGTTACCATGGTATATATCATGTTTTTTTATACAAACAAATGAAACCAAGCCGCCGTAGCTCAAGTGGTAGAGCGTTGGAGTCATTCGGGAGGTCGTGGGTTCGATCCCAGAGGCCGATCATCCTGAGTGAGGGTTTTCCAGGGTTTTTCCTCAGTCACATCAGTCAAATGCCGCGATTTCACCTTCAACATAGGCCTTGACCGAATCCGAATCCTTTCCCCTCCCCTATCCCCGCCTGAGCCTTAGATGCCTAAAGGCCAAAAATTCAAACAAATGAAAGCATATGTAAGAGTCTACTGAGATGAAATATGACCAAGGATTTATTCTGTGATACTGAACGACTATAAACAGCGAATGTGATTGGCGCACTTATGCAATATGATATATAAACCTTCAATAACAGAAGGTTATTACAACCAGGAATGATACAATTCTCTGGATAAACATCTCTAAAAGTTCCTCATATTAACAGAAGAGAAAAATACTATCGAACTATAGTCCTGCTTCTTACGACGCCTAAGTATACTAAAACCTGGATTAAAGTTGATTCCAATTTTGTACCGACAGATGTAACCTTAAGGTAACTGATCATTGTTATTTTAACCAGAACAAGCTGTAGAAGTAATCTTAGAAGTAGTAGTTCTACTTGAATTTGTAGGAGTGACATTTAGATTATTTGTATTTACAAAATAATCTGCAGTAGAATCCGGTAACGAATCAACCAAAATGTTAACACATTACGGAAGACTTTGTGCTGGATCCTGGGATCGAAATAAGGATCGATTGCTTTTATTCGTTTCCCAAAGAACAAAGCTAGCAGAACTCTAAATCCATTACGAACAGACATTGACTGCTTATATTATGGTGCCATCTCAAGACGATAGCAGTAAGGAAAATGGATCGGCTGATGGATGTAATTTACATAGTGGTCGCTAGGTGTCACTACTATGGAATGATTGCTTTTAGTTGAAACTATTATCACTAATTTAACTTGTAATATGTTTTCTTCCATGGTATAACTGTATATTATCACGTGTTGGTTAAACATTATATGGTTCGTTTGATATTACCTGTGCTTTCCTCTTTCCGTGTGTTTGGTTCGTCGTCAAAGAATCTCATACTCATGACAAATTTTCAAGATAATTATTGTCAGTATTCATCCTCCAACTTACAGTCGTATATATCTGTATATTCAGACAAGTCTATTATGGTTACCGTGGTAGTGATACGGAACTGGAGTTTTTAGCTATTTTGACGATACCTGACTGAAGTAATTTTAAATATTATATCCCAGTTTCCTGTTCTGGATGCTGAAATTGTAATTTTCATCTTGATTGAACACATTAGTAAGTTGGGTTTCGCTGTGTCTCTCCAGCTTTCTTTTTTGGTGCATGCCTACCTTTAGCGGGTTTTCTTAAACTGTGTGCAGTAAACGTTCCGATACATGCTTACAAAGAGTTTTACAATTATACCGAAACAATCGACTATAAAAAGAATGACTAATTTGAAACTCTTTCTTCTTTCTATGCTTCATAGATTACTCTGTGGAAAGGGAACACTCTGGATTACGTCGTATTGCTGGCTATGGAGTAACTGTCACTCGAGGAGCGGCTTCAGCAATGATGTTCACTTATTCCACGCTTTTGGTCACCATGTGCAGGAACCTTATTACAAGACTGCGTGAAACATTTCTGCATAGATTCATTCCTTTTGACTCTGCGATCGCCATGCACAAATATATTGCTGTTTGGGCTTTGATATTCACAAGTAAGTATGGTAACATTAACTTTCTTTTTTTTATGTTAAAGATGTTACAATTTCCTAGTATATAACAGTACCTTAGAACTTATTAGATAGCAGTTTTTCTGTATTGTTAGCCAGTTATCTGTTAAAATGTCAAGCTGCATGGAACTTTACAGTAACGTTACTTATGACAACTGGAAATGATACATTTTCACTAATATTAAAATGCAAACACCCAAACAAACTGTCAATCATTATTGAGATTATTTTCGTTGATACTTTTGTTTAGTCAAAATACTTTCTATTCACACTCCAGTTAGTCAAAATTCTTTTTATTCACAGCAGTATTAAGTCAACATTCTTTGAATTGACTATCTCCAAGCAGCACAGGATATCGCTCCAAAACTAGGCAACTTGATCGATATTGGCCCGATATTCTGTGCTGTAAGGTTTATTTATTCAATATTCTTTCTATTCAGACGATTATTTAGTCACAGTCCTTTCTAGTGATAGTGTTATTTACTTTAAAAAAATCTACTGAGACTAACTAATATTTGGTTAAAATTCCTTCCATTCATACTTTATTGATATTCGGCGTTGGCTACTACACAGTAAAAAATAGCTGTGTTAATTCAACTCGATGCGGTGTCCCAGCGTGACTACCACTTTTGTGTGTTAAATCAACACAACACACGGTGTTGATTTCGGTACAGGGAGGAAAAAAAAGTTACGGCTGCAGGTAGATTTGAACATGGGTTGCTCAATTAGAAGTCCAGCGTCTTACCGACTTTGCTAAATCGTCAGACGGAAAAAGCACTAGATTGACACAATATACAAGATAAAAAATGTTGCTGAACCCCAAACACAAAACAAAGTTACTCTCACGACTTATGCCATGATTTCATCACTTTTCCCTTGGTCAATTAGGGATCAGAATCCCCATTTATTGAGAATATGTTCCATTTCTATGAAAGCAAGCGCAGTATTTGACATGTTGTTACGATAAGAAAGCAGTAATGCTGCTCAAGTGTTTGGCTGTCGCCATCTTTCATTCTTTCATAGAAATAGAATATTCTCAATGAATGGGAATTCTGGTTCCCAGTTGACAAATAGGAAGTGATTAAACCATGGGATAAGTCGTGCAAGTAACTTAGTTTGTTTTGGGGGTTCAGCAATATGTATTTGATCCCACACAGTGTTTAAATCTATAGTGTAGTCGTTTAATTCAAATGTTGTTCACTAAATATCGTTTGCATCTAGTGCTTTTTATGCCTGGCGATTTAGCCATGTCGGTAACGCGCTCGACTTCTAACTGAGCAACCCATGTTCAAATCTCACTAGAGCCGAAAATTTTTTTTCACAGTACCGAAATCAACACCGTGTGTTGTGTTGATTTAACACACAAAAGTGGTAGTCACGCTGGGACACCGCATTGTGTTGAATTAACACAGCTATTTTTTGCAGTGTATTCAACGACCTCCACTGAAACAATCAGCAGTGTATAACTTCAGCAGTATCTGTCTATAGATATAGGTTCTATTCCTTTACACTGAACTATTCCCATCTAATAAATAGATATATCTTGCGTACATACTTTATACCGAGCGAATTTCTGTTTCTACTTAATGTATGTAAATTGTAATCCAATGCAGATACGACAGTCATCATCATAACGTTTGTTTATAGCGCTGAAAGAATTCCATCGTGATGAACATACTTATGATGAAATAGCCAGAAAAATATGTTATTCTGCTCGATAAGAAAACAATACTTCTCGTTCATATATCTAGACTTTGGAGGAAAAACTGATAGCCCTTCAAAATATTCAAACACAAACTTATCTATTAGACCGTTGAACGTGACATTTTCTTTAATCTTAGACAACAGCTGGAACAATTATAGTTAATTGTTACGGAAAAAAAAACTTGAAGCAAATAAAACTTTCTAGTGCTAATATCTGAAACTTGACTAAATGTAGGATTTTATACCTTTTTTCAGGGAGAAAAGCAATATACCTTGCTCCTGACGTCTTCTGGTAAATTGTTGTCATTGAGATAAGTTACCAGATCATCTGTTGTCTATTTTAAATAAACGCGATTAACTTTGCAGTAGGGCGTCGTCTTTTGATAACTTTCATGGTAAAAAAATGGCAGATAAGACACTTCACTAGTACTCATGATGCATTGTGAATCACTCTGAAAATATGATAAATCGCTCTTTTAAGTTTAAATAATAAATGACATCCTTAAAATATCGGAATCCCATCTGAGAAGATCACATATTCTCTCCAAAGCGAGAGTATAAAGTTAAAAGCTACTTTCTTCGATTGAAATGCAATAACTTTTAATGAAATCACTCTTACACTGAAAAAGGAGTAAAAATTTCTGCTCTTCCGATTTAGTTTGTGGTTATTTACTTAAAATATGTTAATAAGAAGAAAAAAAAATGAACTTTTAGTTTCGTAATTGTTGACGAAAGTGATGCGCAAATTACAAATATAAATGATTACGTTTTAGAGGGTGTTTAATCATTATGATTTTTTTCTATTTCTCCATTTAGTAATGCACACCATAGGACACGCTTTTAACTTCTATCATATCTCTACACAGACTTCGAATGATTTGACGTGTTTGTTCAGAAATTTTCACCATTCGTAAGTACTATGATTATGAATTATTTTACCATGCTTTAGAGACTTTTCACGATATTTCCTTTCTGAAATTATGATAAACTTATTAGCTTATTCTCTTCTTGTCATTTATAATAATTATTGGAATTTGAGAGACAATATACCTTCTAGTAGAAGGTTTCTAATGACTCAGTTTGGTTCTTCTTATATAAAATCTTCACAGAATAAACTTTGAGAATTGAGAATGTTAGAACGAAGTTTCTGTTTAAATTTATATTTCCTTTACATTGGTTACTGGCAAATATAGTACTTATAGCTTTCGTGTACAACTTATTTATAGATTTTAGTCATTGTGATTAAACTATACTGTATAAAAATTATGGATCTTTCGGTGTTAATAGCATACGATGCGACCGTTGGAGATTTAAATTTTAGTCACTTTCTGATAAATTTTAGTTTCAAATACTTGAATTTTTTTATCTAAAATTTACTTAAAAATGTATTTGGTTTTAGAGTCAATTCTGAACGATGATAATGTTATTATGTCATACTAAAAGGAAGGCAAGCATGAGTTTGAATCGAAATGGTACAAAACAGAAGTTAACTCCACCCTTTCGAATGCCGATTTTGTTGTAATATAAGTTTCTGCGCCAATTTACCTGTTGATATTGTCTGATTTTTTGTACAAAGAATGTGGAAATGTTTCGAATTTACACCAATATACACCAGTAAAATAACAGACTTATAACAGTTTTTTAATGGCCAAAAAATTAATCTGTCAGTGCTTAGTTCTGGTGAAATTAGAACAGACCATTTATTGTTACGTGGCAACGGAAATTTCCCATCCGTGAAGCCAACGTTTTAAATTTCAGAACTGAACGAAACGAAGACATAACTTACCTTTACACGCGTTTACGTTTGATAACTAAAGTTAAAGAAAGGATGTTTGTATTATTATTGATGACCTTTAGGCATCTAAGGCTCAGGCCGAGATTGGGGAGGAGAAGGATTCGAGTAGATGTCGGCCAGGGTCTATGTTGAAGGTGCCATCCCGGCATTTGTCTGGTATGATTGAGGAAAAATCCTGGAAAAACCTAAGTCAGGATGGTCAACCGGTGGGATCGAACTGACGACCTCCTGAATGCTAGGCCTACACTCTACTACTGAGCTACGGCGGCTCGGTGAAGAAAGGATGTAATTTTTAAAACTGTAAGTATAAAGTAGGTAAAATAAAATTAGTTTCATGGAGGCCTAAGACCCACAAATTTATAAACTTCAATATTTTTAATAATCTCTCAAACTCATTAAAGAGTAGGGATTAGTTTGAGTAACATCTACTATTATTTAGCATCTGCTAATAAGACTTCTGTGAAATATTGTGCCATAAGTTGTCGGAATATTTGCAACACCCCGTATAATTTTTCTTATTAATAAGTACGTTTCTTTTTCTTTCAAAACAGCACACATGAGATTCCAAAATTCCATTACTGGTGCTGGCAGACCATAACAGGAGTGACAGGGATTATCCTTGTGATTTTAACAGCTTTTATTTACATTTTTGCGGTGCCATTTGCGAGGACACGTCTGTATAATTGGTTCTGGTTTGCCCACAACATGTATCCATTGTTCTATCTCCTCATGATCTTGCATGGCGCTGGAAGGCTTATACAGGTAATTAATAACCCACTGCGAGATAGTGATCTCTTTCTGTCTCGTGTGTTAATTATAGAGCAACAATGCAGTATGATTGTTGGATTTGTCTTATTGTTAATTCAGTTTCTGTTTACCGTGACACAGTATATAGTAACATCCACGATACATATGGTCTCTCTTTAATTAGTTCCCTCACACGCATAATCATCTCCACACTCATTCATTCAGCCTACTATACAAACATGTTACATAAACACATACCATGTACACACAGTAAAAGTGAAAACCGATTTATCTTGCTAATACGCAAGGGAACATTTAATTGAATTTGATGCATAGTACGTAGAATTCAGGGAAGGACCGTTATTTCTGACATGGAAGCATGTAGATGATACCTTTTGAAATTGCCATCTTTATTTATAAGCGTAATTTGGTCTGAGCCATAAATACAATTCAGTATTTACATATTATATATAATAGCATATAGACTATGCATATATATTAATGTTGAAAGTATTTATGCCTGAAGCCAAATTACGCTTGAATATTAAGAGTATGTTTCACATTCAAATCCCACTGGGCCGTCCGAAACAAACTTTGACTACGTACCTGGTTCCCGACTTACCTTCTGTAGAAATCACGACCTATGTAGATTCAGTGACATAGAAAGATTGAAGAAATCGGCGTGCCTAGCTCCTTACGTACGTACTGCAATAGTCCTAACTCACGCAGGGTGAGTAAAGCGTCTAAAAGGCAGGCATTTACCGATCTCGTCAACGATGAATCAACATTACCGCGTGTATGTGCTACTTGGGACCTTCTCCATTTGTTGATAATTCATTTCTCTTCTCATAAATCTGTCAATATTTCAAATCTTCTTCCTCGTGGAAGGTATAGATAGCAATAAACGAGGACTCAGTCACTTCTTCCTAACTGGTAGAAGACGAAAGGCATGATCAGTTGACGAAGACATCTTTAGGCCATAATCAGAATGCTTTGCTTTCCTCGATCGTCTGCTGTTACCCTATCAATGTTCTTCAAAATTAATTCTGTATTGAAATTTAAGGATCGCACTTCATTTATGAAATAAACTAACTAATTACGCATACAGAAAGGCAATATCGTTTTCTTTACTTATAATGCCATTATATGAACTATTGTAATCAACATTAATTTGAGCGATTTTTATAGCGTGAAATGAATAACGTAGCTGCAATCATATGACAAAACATCCATATTCACAAGAGACCAAATTGAACGTTTCAATTAAATAAGAGCCTGATACTTTAGAGGAGTCGGTACAGAGGAGTGGAGGTAAGAGAAGCTGATGGAGAGATGCCGCTTTTGTGGTGAGTACAATCGTATCTTCATCTGCGTACTCGCACTCTGCCTCGAATACCAACCTAAGCATATTTAGGCAACGTCAAAAGTAGACACTTCCTTAAGAAGCTAATTAATCCATTGAAAAGAAACTCAAATCAGCTCAACTAAGGAGGGGTGATCAGGATATCGTGGATTTCAAGGACGTTTAGTTCCTAGACTTTAGAAAAACAACGAATCGCTACTGCTTCTCAATATTTCTTTGTTACTCCCACTATCCGTCGACTGATTGGTATCCACACTCATTTCCCAAAACTTTCATGAACATTTTATCCTTATCATCTACAACTCGGAACCATATAAACCCACACGGGACACAAAACACTTTGCAAATCTTTCACTCAGGTCCTTTGGAATCTTCTCTGCTGTAATCATTATCTCTTGAAACTCTCATGTAA
Source organism: Lepisma saccharinum (assembly GCA_022664845.1). NCBI lineage: Eukaryota > Metazoa > Arthropoda > Insecta > Zygentoma > Lepismatidae > Lepisma > Lepisma saccharinum. The sequence goes on from JAGDQP010026053.1 coordinate 11,355, forward strand.
TTGTTTGTCAAATGAAAAATAGAAGAATTATTTATTTGTTTGTATTTTATCTTTAGCCACCCTTCTTCCATTACTTCTTTTTGGGTCCATGTATTCTATTTGCTTTGGACCGTCTTGTGACAACCAGTAGAAACAAGATAGAGATACCAGTTATTAAGGCTGAGCTGCTTCCCTCAGGTAAGAACTAGTACCAACTCATCACTATTGTTCTATTTGTCTTAATGGATGTAGACTGTACTCTATTTAAAGATTAGATTTATATAATTCAATATCTTTAAGCACTTCGTGGTAATGAATATGGAGAATGTTTCATAGAAAGTAATTGAACTCATCAAACAGAAGCATACATTCTTGTCACTTGTTGAACTAATGTGAAGTAGTTCTAACGTGTTAACGGTGTAGATCACCCCCGCCATCTTGGTATGACCTTTCCATTGATTTACACGGGAATTGTTTTACTCACTTTATGCCTCTCGGAAGTAGAATATTTAAGTTCTGCTTTCATAAAATTTGTCTTGGTGGTTATTTTGGCTCTTGTATAGTTTTGGTTTGTGAAGTTTCTTCAAATATATAAGTATAATGTATTATTAATAGTTTGCTAGATAAATCACAATATGTTAACGGGAAATTACACTGTTTGTGTGTAAAATATTGCATTTCTATAAAATAGCATGAGTAAAAGAGAACATGACGATAAACTGGGCGAAAACAGAAGTTAAAATATGTTCCTGAAAGATATAAGACGAGTAAAACAATTTCCATGTAAATCAATGGAAAGTGCGTACCAAGATGGCGGGGCTGATCTACAATATTAATATATCACATTTATTGGCTACGTCTGGAGACTCATAGCTCGAATTACGTTTCACAGAATTCTCATTTCTATGTCTGTTTTTCGCATTGTAAAATATGTGCAAATTTGAGGAAAACAAGCGGTTATACTGTATGCTTGCAATCTCATGATGACCATCGAACCAATTTCTTTGAAGACGGCTCATGATGTTACGACAGGACAATTTGCGGACAGTTTTGGGTGAAATGGTGCACAATATGTGACACAATTTTGTATATGACAGAAACTTTTTCATGTATGTTTACGTTAGCTAATTTTAAGAACCATGTTTTAGATTAAGTTAGTAACTTAACCTAATTCGAAGAGATATCACAAAATGAATTAAATTAAATTTCATCTTAATGTCGAAATAGGTCTGCATTTTTCATTTAAGTTCGTAAATGACGGTGGAAGAGGGTTTTGAATTATAGAAGCATGGTTACGTATAAGGAATGTAAAGGTGATGTCGAACAATAAGCTCAAAGGGCGGTTTAAAACACCTGCTGAATGTTTTGGTAATGGAAAGAACGCACCTGAGATGATCACAGATCTAATGATTGAAATAATTCTGATGAGGATGTGGAGTCTTTTTTGTTACTAAGTTTTCTCCGAAGACGTTAGAAGCGAAACATGGGTACCATGTGTCCAGTGTAAGCTAAATACTCATGAGAAATGTGCTGATCGAAACATTACTATGTTCGTGACTTTCACAAATAAGAACGCTATTTCCAATGATAGTTCCTTTCTGCAAACGAAGTAGTTATTTTGCGTGGATATCCACAAACAAAGTTATAGTTTTGAAACAAAATAGCGTTCCTTTCCGCTATGAGAAATTAATTATATAATATTACTTGAAAATAATATTATTTACAACTAACTTAAATAATATTATGCCAAACTGTGTTTTGTTTTCTATATTTTTCTTTATTGTGCACTACTGCCAATGTACTTAGACGCTTTTATGTGTCCGGACGTGTTCATAGACGCATTGTTCGACTCGTAGGGAGAAATGGTTGAGATTTTCCCCTCTCTGCGAGAAAACCTTACCTGGCTCTATTTCTGACATATCCCACCTACAATCTGGGGTAGGAACAAGCGTAAAATTTGGTTTTCTTCAAATCGGATATTTTTTCCCTTCCCTAGAAATTGGACAAATCGAGCACTGAACACATATGCATCAACTACCTGCAAGTTTGCTACAAGCTTAAGAGGAGCGTTATTACTACGCTTCAAAACATTGCATTAGATCCACGCTCTGCTTTTCCGTAGAGCGACTTGGAGCCAGCGGAACGTATTTCGTTCTTAACCAATTAATCAACTTGCTCAAACAGGAGTAATTTGTTGTTTGGCGGAAAGTCGCAGAGAGAGTGAGGAGGTAAGCGGCACATGAGGTATCCAACGCTTGTATCTGCACACTTCTACTGTTTCCAGCGCTCATCCGGGCTACAAGTGCGCACGGAATTAAATGTATTGAGGCATTAGAAAATACATTATCTTTATTGGTGTCTTATATCCCGTAGGTACGTCAATGGTAGTTTAATAGTAGAGAATGTGGCTGACAACTTGGAGATTCTGGTTCGAATCCCAATCAGTGCAGTGGCATTTTTTTCTGTATATTTTTAAGCTGTTAACGTACCGACGCCTGAAGATTATATTGTATCTCCATGGAAATTCCTATGGAGATAATGCAATCCTGAAGCGTCGATACACAACTTTGTATAAGCAAATGTTATCCTAAATATTTTTTTTTTTTTTTTTTTTTTTTATAAATGTAATCATTACTTGCAGAGGTCACCTATTTGGAATTCAAGAAACCCACAAACTTCGAATACAAGTCTGGACAGTGGCTTCGTATAGCTTGCACAGCGATCAACTCCAGCGAATATCATCCTTTTACTTTGTCATCGGCTCCACATGAAGAAAATCTAACAGTACATATCAGAGCGGTTGGACCTTGGACTTCGAATATTAGGAAGCTGTACGACCCAACTCTCTTGAGAGAGAAAACACTGCCGAAGGTTTGTCAGTCACGAAACTTGTCTGTTTCTGTTATTGAAGAAAATGAAAATAGAAAAGGACTTATGGGAATAGTTCTATAATATTTACTGTATTCTCTGGTATTTGTTTACAAAGTAAGACGTTTCGATAGGCTATTGGTATCATAATCAACCACTGAAATAATAAAGATTACATCGTTTTAGTGTAATTTTTAAGTTCCTATCTTCATATGTTTCTTTTATGGAGAAGACTAGTTTTTAAAACTATTTTGTCCTCATCGTATTCCTTCGTCTTCCTTTCTTATTAATTGCTAAGTCTTTAGAAGTATTGTGGATATCCTGGTTCAATTATGGCCTGTGTTTTTATTGTATAGTAAGTCTCGTTTACACTAATTTATGATTCTACTTATTTTAAAATTAGTTATAATTAAAAGCCTATGCAATATTTCAACTGTTTTAGTGTATCTGGAGGAGAGGAGAAATAAAAGCGATTACAAAAGACTTTGTTGAAACTTTATATTTCCTAGCTTTACTGGATAACCACACTAGGGATGACCAATAATGGTATATTGGGTACGGCGGTGACACATTAGCCGGTATCTGTTGTAGATTTTTTATAATCTTTTCATTAGATTCTGAAAAATTTAATTTATGAATATGTGAGCTGTTACTGTCCGTAGAATTAATTTTAGCTTGTGTGAATCATGATGTTTATCTGAGAGGCAAAGGGTTAAGAGATTCTGAACGCGGTCCGCATGTATGGTGTTTGTCCTGAAATGTCTTTTAGACGCCATTTTTATTTAACTAGTTCTATTATCAAATATTTTTTTTATGAAGGTTGACTTTTGTCCTTATTTACCTTAACCTACCGACCTTTCTGACTTTAGATCCATGTAGATGGTCCATTTGGTGAAGGACATCAGGATTGGTATCAGTTCGAAGTATCTGTCCTTGTCGGCGGAGGCATCGGCGTCACCCCTTTTGCATCTATTCTCAAGGATATTGTCTTTCGGGCCAATATCAGGAACTTGTATGCTTGCAAGAAGGTAAGAGATATTCTTCATCAGTATGTAACAATTTCCAGATAAATTTGAAACACTTATGTCATAAGGAAACACATATAGAGTACTAACGCATTGAAATAAAACAATGACGTAAAGACACATTATGCTTCTGGTTGCTTTAATTGACTACCACTCCAGTAACATAACATTAATTGAAAGGTTCATAAAACCGTTAAATGTCCGTCGTTTGGACGATTTAATGAACTACCTTTCGTTGACTTAACGTTTCCTCATGAATAAAACATAAAAGGCGATTATGTTCATGTTTAAATCATCTTTAACTCAACGTGCGAATAAGGCAGGTACTCACAATTGAATGTGTTGTGAGTATTCTATATTGTTGTAGATTCTTGAATGTCAAACTGAGAATGGGAAAATGAACGACAAGTGGTTTCTCTCAGGTTGATAAGAAAGTGATTACACAACGCTACAAACAAACAACACCGTTTAACCAGCAAGATATTCAGCATCTGGTGAGAGCATATTCTTCTAGCGATTGTTAAGCTCGTAGACACCTTCACGGCAAGATAAAGCTGGTTTAGACTCAAAGAAGTCAGCGATGCTTCCAACAGTAGCAAATATTTTCGTAGCAAGGAACAATGAAGGATTTCTAATCAATTTGGTAACAGGTGATGAAAGACCATAGTTCAAGATATGTGAAACACTAGGAACTGTACCAACTACTTACTTGTATAACCACGGAATGGCTTCCTGCTGGTCTTTCTTCACAATAGCCATCTGAAGTCGACGCAGCTGTTTGCACACAGCATTTATTGTAAAATTTCTGGTAAGCAGCTTAAAATGAATGATTCGTTTTTGATATCACTAAATGGACAACAGTATCTTGGGTAGAAACAACTCACTTTTCACACAAGGTGATTCCTTTCTGTTTTGGCTGAGCTCTTGTTTCTTGTGTGAGACATCGACGTACAGGCACCATTTCTTGTCACCCGTGACAATTTTGGACAAAAAGGATCGATGTTGTTGGCGAGCAGAGCGATGACGAAGGAATAAGTAGTCACATATGTCTACACATTGGCCTTTGTTGCTGTCGCTGAGCATGTAAGGAAGCCACGCACCAAGTTTCTGCACCTTCCCTATGGAGTGCAAGTGTCTGCATACGGTTGTATGGTCACAGTGCATCTGTGTGGCCAATTCCCGTGTCATTTGGTGTGGATCCACATGAATTAACGTATTCAAACCGTCCTCACCAAATTTCGATTTCCGTCCAAAACGTGGGGCGTCGTTCATGTCAAACTGTCCGTTATTGAAACGCGCATACCATCTTCGGACAATCCTCCCACTAATGGTATTGTCGCCATGCACTGCAGAAATGCTTTTGGTTTCTTCCGACGCTGGCACACCTCGATTTAACTCAAACAACATAATGTACTGGAAATGTCCGTTCTGCTCGATTTGACACTCCATGTTCGATCACATCCACAACAAAAATCGCATTAATGTCGATGGTTCAACCTGGCATGGATTTCAAAGGTCCATGTAATACAGTACACACAGACTATCAACAGCACCAACTAGTTCACAGGGGATATTACACCTTCTTTCTTGGCCGACAGAATGTATGTACCAAGCCAATACAAACTTACTAATCGTTGGAGGAAGATTGTCTTATCGTCTAGTTAATACTTTCTTGATTAAACGTGTTGTTCGCTTGTTCGTGCCTTTTGTTTCATTGCTCAGTGATTTGTGCCACTACTTGCTTTTAATTCAAAGGCATAAAGTACAGTCTGCTGTTTCTAATTAACAGCTAATTAAAGATACTGAGGAAGTTGGTAAACGCCAAAAATTAGATCACTTTTAATTTCGGTTATAGAAATTTTTGCAGAGAAGCTTAATTAAGAGATTGCGACTTTATTGACAACAACATCTGACGTTTTCTTGAGCTGAGAGAAGTCTCCTACCTATCATTCCATTCCTTCTAAGAGTCACGAAAGTAATTAATGCATTATCTCATTGTTCATGTCACAGCTTCTTCTTCTTCATAAGAATTGGAGGGTACAACTGCAATTTCGTCCTATGCAAATATCTGAGAAATATAATACAAAAATAAAACAAAAAAACTACTTTCTCGACTTCCTTATGCAAGGTGTTTGTAAAAAAGGAGTACAAACCTTCAGGGTAGAGATATATAATTAAAGTGACCAATAATATTTTCATTAACGTGCGTGGGTTGGGAAACGCTTGATGTTTGAGAAAATCGACTTTGAAACTTAAAAATTACAGAGTTTTCGGTCAAGGTTTTTGGGAACCGAAAATAGCAATAGATAGTTCGTTTATAATCCGAATATTGTATGTTGCACCACTTTGAAGAAACTAGAAACACATCATAAAGGTGAAAAGTCGGAGCCAGTTATGCAATCTACAAATACAAAATTTTAAATTATATTTTTTAAGCTGTTTTACGTTCCTTGATAGCACGATCTATTGCTAATAATAACGGAACGTGTATTTTCCGCTTTGTCCGTCTATCCGTGGCAAAACCATAAGTTTATTGAGTTCTGAAAACTAACAGTAGGTGACACGGCGGGCTAGTAACATGCTGCTCTCTGGTGAGAAAAGCGGAACGCACTTCATTTTCGTATCCTTACTTTATATATTTAATTATTTCTTAAAATGGGTTGTCCTGTTTGAAGAAAAATAATTAGATCAAATTTATTAATTTATAAATTGAGAAAAAGCATTGTTGATTTTTTTTAAAGAATCAAATAAAAAGAAAGGAAATGGTTATTATTGTTGTGACTGTGCTTTGAAGACCGATTTTTAGAATGGAAATATAAACAAACTATAAAATTTCATTATTTATTTATTCTCGCCTCACTTATTGTGACAGAGTTAAGGTCACTAAACTTCTTCTTTCACTCAATATACATACAGTACTTTAAACCACGTGCACACAATTCGCTCTTCTTCTTCTTGTTATTATTATTATCGTGCTTTAAAAATATACCCCTTGAACCACAAAGGGTTAAGTCGTAGTTTAGGTGTCGTTGCAAAGGTTTTGGCTAGATTAACTAAGGCCCGCCAGAACCGTCTTGATCGGTGCACTGGATCCGGAGATAAACGATTGTTTCCATGTCTTACAAAGTTGTCCTGTGGGGAGTGAATCGGGTTCAGTGGGTACGCGCAAACATGATAGTGCACAATGGCGTCTTAAGGCAATTTGCGTAAAAGGCATAACAGAAGCAAGATCAGACTTTTGTGATGGTTGCCATGACTACTGCCCCAATGTCAGCCTTCGCAATTGTTACTAGAATCGGAGCACTCATATGTCTAAAAGTAATTTTAATACTAGACAATTATTATTGGAGAAAATATGAAATATATGGACTCGATTTCTTTGTTGTAATTAACTTAATTAAACTATAATTTTAATGGAAATTTAAAAGTATTTCTATATTCAGAATCGATTTTCTCGGTACCGAACGGTTTCACTCCGTTTGTTTACTACGGCTAACCCACACACGAAAGAAAGCAAGAATCCCTCTTCAGTGCCACCCGTATATTTAAATGATGACACGCTCTGTTCAGAGCGAAGTATGCAGAAATATGTGAGTTAGTACGCACTAGATAAAGCACGATTAGATAATCTGCGCTTCGCTAAGCTCCAACTTGTCTTTTTAGTGTGCGACTACCTTTAGGAATGAAGAGAGAGAAACCTCTGCTACAAAAAACACTATATCGATTTGCTGATACGTAACAAAATCTCCCCCTTTGAACATTTCTCGTGAGAATTTCTTAATGAAAGATGTTATTTTTTTTTGTCTTCACAGGTGTATTTTGTGTGGGTTACCAAAACCCAGAAACAGTTCGAGTGGCTAGTGGACATAATTCGAGATCTGGAAAATAGCGATAGAGCCAAGGTGGTTTCAGTACACATCTTCGTCACTCAGTTCTATCAGAAATTTGATCTGAGAACTATTCTGCTGGTAAGATTCTTTCCGTTTTTCACATATTATTACATGTTGGCAGTGGCGAAGCTTGCATTCGTGTATTGTGATAAGTGGTTACACTCTGAGATGAAAGAAATCCTATTCTTAACAGTGGACTATCCATAATGCTAATAATAATAATGTCTTCTTTCTTGGCCGTGGAAACACTGCATTTTATCCTGGAATCGCAGTCAAAGGGATGGTCACTAGAGCAAGGGGATTATCATAATTGGCAGTTTTAATTGATAGTTTGATCTCTTGTTTCAGATAAATGGTAATTTATGATAAGCAGTAAAGAGATTTAAACCTAATATCGTTTGAATATGAAACATATTTGCTAGTGATTAATAATTGCATATAAGGTACAGGGGATCCAATATGCCTACCTACACTTTGGGATTGCTTGTAAGTGTTTGTAAAGAAAAAGTAACTCTAAAAATATCGACGAAATTTTTTGATTAGTTATGCCATAGGAAATTATTTATAGAATTGGTACGTTTAGGTACGTATATTCAAATCAAACACAAAATACAAACCAGAATTACATTTTACAGTACTAATGGTGTATTTTGCAGTATATATGAAGAAAAAACGTATGAGAGAAATTCTACAAAATGTTAATTTAAGTTTGATGACAAAAATTTATTTGAATGAAAAAGGAAACAATACACAAGACTTAAATTTTCTTTGAATAAGATATTAAAAAGAAAAACAAATAACATTTCGAGCAGATAAAAGCGCTTTTCGGGCTTTGAATTGAAATCTTGTTTTCCCAAACAGTCACAATCTTCCTGACTATTTACAACTTTTATCTCCAGAAACATTTTGTACAAAATCAACATTAAATGTTAAAAGACATGAAACCTTCAATTAAGTAACGAAATTAAAAGAAATGCATTAACTATTAGTAACAACAATAACTCGTTACTTTAATTAAGCTAATTATTACGTCATAATACTTACGGCCAATTAACAACGCAACACAAACAAAATGTTCCACTTCATTGAATGTTGTCCACGATACTGGTGACTCCATCTACTGGCTTCTGTTTAAAACACTCTTTATACATCTTCTACATACACAACTACAGCACCTTCTCGCTGCAGTATTATTTATTCCTCATTGGATTAGGTTAGGTTGAAAAAAGTCAGGTTCGTTTATTTTTTATATAGGCGCATTTTGAACATTTGCAAGTTAAGGTACATTGCGTTAGGTTAGAATAGGTTAGAAAAATCACGTTAGATATTGTTTTGTACAATAATCACTTTCACTATTCGGAATAATACTCCTGCGAGAACGAAGTCATAACTACCGGAATATGTAGAATTTAACATGGATTATTACGAATACAGCGAATACGCCATATTGGGTCCAAGTACGTTACATTTTGAATTTTAGTTATGGCTTTCAGTTAGAAAAATCACACTTCGCCGCTGAAATATAGAGTTAATTAGGATTAATATAAACAAACTACTGGACTTTCGAACATTTGGTAAAACATGACTTCTATTCTTTACGAAGCATGTTATATACACTCACCAGATTCATAGGAAACCGCTGATTAGAAAAGTTTCTGAGTCCGAAAATTTACACCAGGTGATAATACTACTATTGGATTCAGATATGAAGTGAATAATTTAGATGTTATGACATATAACGTCGATTCAGTGTTGCCAAATTACGCAGTTTAAATTCTTGTCCATCGTCCATTCTGTACGAATCTGAGTGTACTATGTAGAAGTAATACAAATTTTAACTATAAGAGTGACGCATGAAACTATATTATGAGGTTGTTACAAAGCTACTTTCCGTTACAATACCAAGCATATAATTAGATGACAGATCTACAAGTATATGACGTGTAGTGTAATTACATTTACACTGGTCCTCAATGTGGGTAAGCAGGTATGTGAGACTGATATGGGTACACAAGTTGAAGCTAAGACCGTTGAAGCAGGAAAATCAACACACTGTTAAAGGTAAAAAGTTGAATCGAATGTCGTTAATTCTCAAGCACTAATTATCTGGAATAACTGTCAACAAATTTTGTATAACTATGTGGCAAACGTCACAAAATTTGTATACAATTATTCCAGTTAACTGTGTGTCCAGTCAAAACATTATAAAAGCCTATAAAGTCTCTACTCGAAGGAGATGCGCTACAGGTTGGAAGGGTAATCCCTAAATCTTATTGAATTACATGAAGTAAACATAATAAAACATATTTCTTTGTTAATCTATCGTAGAAGATAAATTAACCTACATTCTGGTACATATATGACCGATAATTTCATTATGTTGTATATACATTAATACATATTAAATTCTACTGAAGTTACGGAACACAACAAACAGATTTTGTACGCACGTATACAGAAACCAAGATTGTTTTACCAGGTTTGCAACTACTCTTGATTGTACCATACGTCAATTCTTACACGTTAGGCTGATTTAAATAAATTTATTGTATGGAAAACGCAGTTTAGTGTTTGCGTTGTTTAAAGTACGAAGTTAATTCGATAAATTAGGATTTTCTAGCGGGAAGGCCATGATTTCTGCAATGTCCTTTGTTTCACGCTTGCCATGCCATCTGCTGCACACTGTCAAAATCTACCCCATTGATCTCTCTTGATTCTGTAGTAGCTTCGTAAGGATACGTCTAATTTTATTGTAATTCACTGTTACTTATTGAACTGCCCTCACATATCATAATGAATCCTTTCTTGTGGCTGTTTCTTTACTGTTGTGAAAACAAAGTTAAAGATTTTTTTTTTACAGTGAAAAATATATTTGTTTCTTTTTTTATTTATAGTACATTTGTGAAAGACACTTTCAACGTGTTTGCGATCGGTCCTTATTCACTGGTCTGAAGGCTGTCACGCATTTTGGACGACCAGATTTCAACCAATTTTTTGAGTCGCTTCAGAGTCAACATTCTAAGGTGAGGTACTTTAATTTACACTTTCACTGAGTGTGATGGAATGTATCAGAACATGCAATATGTTATTACACAACATTTAACTCATAGGCTTTTCAAGTACGTTCAATTTGTACTTTTTGCAATAATTATAAGCAACAATTTTCCTTAATAAAAGAATTTAAAATTTAAAATCATTAACAGTGGATCCACGTATAAAGTTATATTGGTACATTCTTGGTTTAATCGTAACAATGCATAACGTTTTCCCATGAACGATACAGGTATCATTCGTCGTTATCATGTACGTTGTTTGTATGGTTTGCTGCGGAAATTTGCATAGTTAATGGAAAATCTTTACAACATTATTTCGATCAAACGATATACGTTGAGTTAGATCTTGACTTTAATTCTACTTTAGTTAAGAATAGAGGCTAGTCTCTAATGGTGTTACGAGTTTGGACCTAGATTTAACTGACAGCTAAATGATAAATGTTCTTTTATTTCACAGATCATGTCAGTACAAATTTTATTGTATGTTGAAAGAACTTAGCAATGATATATGAACAAGGAAAACATAAATAAAACCCCGGTTGTCTACCATGGGGAAATGATTTCGATTTATTTATTTTGTGGGTTTTATACTATTTTATGATTTTCTTCCATGCTTTTTGATGGATTATATTTTTTATACAACTCTAGTTTGTTTTAAGAATCTATCCCAATTTTCTTTTTAAAAAAACTCAATTAATAAAATGTCCACATATTTGATAAATTTCCACTATTATGCCCCATTAATAACTATTATAAACCCAATTATTAACTATTCAAATTTGTTTAAATTCATCCTATGTACCGTGCAGGAGTCTTACTGAATTTAATAAGTCGAGAGGTATAAATTCAACCATAACAATATTTTGATCCTAGACTAAATTTGTGTGGTTTGTGCTTGTCATGATTAAGGAAATTTGGGTTTCTATATTACTACCGAGCAATGTAAAAAGTATAATTTTGATTAAGTAAATAAAAGTCAGAATATTCTTTCTTCCGTTTAAATTAAGTAATTTTAATTCTCTGCTCATACACCTACAATTTTTGACAATAGCTTCACATAATGACTTAATTCTCTATCCCAGTGGTTCCGCTAGACATTCCTGTGGGGTGTCACCCCCAAAATTCTCGACAACACCCCCAACTTTAAAGATTTTGCTGTAAAAATCGAAAGAAATCGTGGAAAACTCCTCTTACACCCTCTTAATTTTGACTTTACACCCCCGCAAACTGAAAATCCTTGAGGAAACCCTGCTCTATCTGTTAATTAATAACGGGGATGTGATTGATACCTCTTAGGATATATACTCATTAATGTTGTTATTCGTTGATTTGCAGGTGAAGAAGATCGGCGTTTTCAGCTGTGGACCACCCCCTATGACTCAGACCGTAGACAGAGTGTGCATTAAACTGAACCATCATGCAAGTGATGGTCCATTATTCCAACACCATTTCAAAAATTTCTAATCTGAGGACCTTTTAACGTATAAAATTTGATTCATATTGTATATTAGCAAAGTGCATTTATATTATATAAATAAGGGGATGTATCCTTCACGAAAATATATAATTTGTATTCTTATACAGAAATGAGCGAATAAAGTGTTTGAGTAAAATTTTAAATTTATTTACATTTCGAACGATCTTACTCATCCTGTATATTATGGTTAGTTTTACTTCGAATACACATGAAATTCAGTGACTGAAAATGAAATCCCAGCTAGAGAATTGAAAATTTCGACAACAGATTATCTATATAATGTGTTACACTGATACATTTATATATTAGGTGTAGTAAAAAGTAATTCATTATTTTGCCAATAGATGGCTTCAGTGATCTGTATCTCGCGTTGTGTAAGTCTGATCGGGTTCAACGAGATGGCGTTCAAACGATGAGATTGCGTACTACAAACACTGTTCAGATAGTTGTGATG
>JAGDQP010026054.1:0-26300 GCA_022664845.1 Lepisma saccharinum
TGTATGTTACGTGTTGACGGCGAATATATAACCATTCTCCGTCAAAAATAATATAATTCCTACCCATAAAATAAAATATCTCTAATAAAAGAACATATACCGTTTTCACGGCACTTCATACCGGGTTTCGCGGCTAGGTACACTGAGCGATAACATGGCGGATGAAAATGTTAAAAAATATTAATTTTAAAAAAATGATTCAATGTTTAGCACATATCTTCTCCATTGTTTCATATACAACGTTGTAAGCTCTAGGGAAACCTCGCTTACCCCTCTATAATATACTTCTTACCAACCACAGCCAGCTACAACCACTCACTATGGTCGAAATCGCAACCCCTAAAGTGTGTCCTCTTCTACTGTGCAATGGTAATCATGTACAAGAGGGGATAAAAAGTATTACTTCCTTACAAATGTACATACTTCACTTGCACATTGTACAAAAATGTCTGAGAGGGAGGGCAAGATCTTTAATCCGATAAATAATATAGTGGTTGTAATGCTTGGTTAGTTTCAACTTACATTTTAGTATAGGAAACAAACTTGTGATCCAGCGACTCTACAGATAAAAGTTTCATAGTTTACAAGGAGGTAATTATAATTTGTTCGATCTGATTTGGTTTGAGGAGCAACTAAAAGAAATACGAAGTTTTAATTTTTCATTTAGTTGTCGCGAGACGTTGGCACTTGAAGCACTACTAACTGTAATTGTTCAGAGTTCGATACTGAGTCAAACTGTGTTATAAGAAGCATCGAAGAATTGATCCCTTCATTTTCTGTTTGTAATTCTTGTTTTCTGGGTGTAATGACAGGCATCCATCAATGTTCTACTGATTCTACGCCACAAGGTGTATGGGAAATACTTTCGCATGGAGGTGTATGTAATGACATCTACGAGAAATTTATTGAAACTCATATGAGACTATGTTCAAGCGTTACACAAATTTGTAAGAAGGTATACATACATTGTAAAATATGCCGGCTATTTGGATAACATCTATCTTATATTCTGGTGTAAGGATTGGTTTCATGAATGCCTCCATTGTAACTTAATACCAATCAAGCTGAAGCACCACCCAACAACTATAACTTCATCTAGTTAAAAGGAAATGAGAAAAACGAACTTTTATCAAGAATTTTTATGGTGTATAATCACACTCATGTGTGGTTTTTAATAGTAAATCGTTATGGTTACAAATGTCGACTGGTTAAGGGGTTACACAAAATCAAATTGTTAGTTAGATGTTTTGTAAGAAAACAATTTTGAGCATTGAACATGTGAAATAATAAAAATTGATAAGCTGTATGAAAATACTACTTTTATGAATAAAGTCAACACGTAGAAAAAGTTGATTTGCTTTTTCCTAGTTATTGCAAATATGCAAGTTATATACTTGCAAATATGCAAGTATACAGAAAGACTTTTTCAAGCAACTAAATTATGTTTTTCCTTTCTATTACAAATACAAATATAGACCTTTTCAAATCATCAAAGCTGGTGCTTCAAATGAATCAGAGACCTGCACAAAACAAGAAAATTTAATTTTCGTTTTTCGTCATGGTAGTGATGGTTGCAAATACAAGTTCAGATGAAGTTGGTTTGTGCAAAAGAATCTTTTTAAGCCGTTGGAGACAGCAACAAGAGATGTACAAAACAGGAAAACATACTTATTGGTGCAAATACAAGTTACAAAAAATAAAAACACATATACAAAGAAATAATTTGAAATCATTTCACAAAATGGAGACCACAGTAACAGGAAAAGTATACTTTACATATTTATCTGGTACTGATTCCATATGGCGAGATATGATAATCTTCATTAATAGAAGCATGTAGTCTACTCCTTTTGGTGTCAACTTCGCAATGTCCTTTTGAAACAATCCTATACTCAGCTTTGCACATTATTTGGATTGAAGATTTCTTTACTGTCATATTCATGAGTATTCAAATTATAAAAATGCTGAAAATTTATTCTTGGAGTGCTCGATAATTCAAAGTTATGCCTCGAATTTGGTAAACGTATTCCATTTCACCTGTAACTACATTTTGAAGCTGTAAACCATAGTTTATCGCGCCTAGCCCCAAGAATATTCACCCTTTCCAAATCTATTTAATTTATCTAGTTAATTGTCTTAAATAGCTTCCCGCGGCTAACAAGACCGTCTCATTTCGTCGTTCCACAAAAATAATAGAATCTGTATCAATATACACAACTATTTCAATCTTTACTGCATCCAGCATTACATACAAACAATCAAACTCCAACCCAAGAGGAAGCGAGTGATGCAACAAATAAATTCGTAAAGCTGTGTGGAGAGTTCTAATTTTCCAGGTATTTGAATGTCACCAACAGTTTATTTTGCCTATAGGAATAACGTTTTGTATTTTCAAGTAAGGTGCTTTTACAAGCTCAAAAACGCTTGAGCATCAGTCACAACTTTTGTATGTGGCAAATCAAAGCGCTGTCTCCATTTTCCAAACTTAGTAATATATGACTTTTTTTAGTTTACTGTAGTAAAAACAGCAGAAAACCTGTTGGGTTCTCTCTTTATATTCAAGAAGCTATCAACATAGGGTTTGAATAATCCCTCCGTCATTTCAATTTCTCAAATCTGATATGTGTAAAGTATGACATATCCTTTCTTTGACGCGACATGGAGCTTAGCAGTAAAAATACACTCTTGATAGCTCTTTCCTGCTGGCTATGCTTACAATAGCAGTATTCAATTGGTACATACAATTCCAGCACAGGCCAAAAGCGAATCGGTTGTGGGAATTCTATGGAAGAAGTGGAATAGCGATATCATTAGGTGGCAAAAGTATACAGAATATGAATCCATGTACTTTACCAAGATCACATAAATTTTTCCCTTTATGAAATTTCATTTGACTCGTA
Source organism: Lepisma saccharinum (assembly GCA_022664845.1). Lineage (NCBI taxonomy): Eukaryota > Metazoa > Arthropoda > Insecta > Zygentoma > Lepismatidae > Lepisma > Lepisma saccharinum. Next base: position 2,901 of record JAGDQP010026054.1, read on the forward strand.
GGGAGACGTTTCTTAGACATTATCCACGGATATAATGAAGTCATACCTAGATATTCCAAATATTCATTATCATCGAACTTATACTGCGTGCGGAAACATTCTGTTCGTCTGCCTTCAAAGGCGTCTTTTGGACTCACCGACCTTCAACATTTCAGTATAGTTCTCGAATGAATGTTTGGATTTTCGGAAAGGTTTATGCTTACTATATTTGCATTCCCATTGCTCCACAAGTTTTACACGACAAGTGGTTTCAAGAAATTATTTTTGTAAGGTACGACCTTTATCATCAATCGGATGATGTCGAAGTTGTATTAACAATTATGGCAGTGTCAGTACCACCCATAGAATTAGAAGCCACTACGAATGCTTTTATTATACCCAACCAATTTGAAATGTTTGAATTATACTTCACCACAATTTTCAGCTACCCTGATTGTAATTATGGGTTCGTGCTCCATACACTTAGATGGATGTAACTCCTACCAGTATTACACAAGCGGTGACCGCTTTCCTGTGTGTATATTTTTCTTTGTCAACATGTAACAATGTGTTTGAAGTGCATGAACAATGCACGAAACTTAACATAAGAAAGTTTTGGTTATTCCTTTTTTGCGCAGGTAGTTTTTTGCAGGTTGCCTTGTTGTTAGAAAATAAAGTGTACGTAGTGTGGTTTCCGTTTCGATCATTGTTCTTTGCGAGTTGTTGTTACGCGATTGTGTTCGGTATTTCGCATTTGCAATTTCAAATCTTTTTTTCTACACGTCAAAAAAATCTGTGTTATTTCAAAATCAGTGTTTCTTTGTTGAACGGCGTAGTTAAAATGTGTTGTATTTGTGATTTCAAGTTTGCTTTTATAATTCAGTTTTCTTCCTGCACATCAAGAAAGAATCTAGTGATCGTGGAAACAATGGTGTCAACTGTTTCTTTGTTGAACGTTGTAGTTAAAAATTGTTTTTTACTTGTAATTGAAAGTTTCCATTTATCAATAACTTGTTTTCTGCACGTGAGGAAAAAATACTACAGGATTTTAAATTCTATGTAGTCAACTCTTCGTGTACTTCAGTATTTCGTTTTGTTATTACGAAAAGGTTTTACAAGTCATGCTTTGCTACACGTTATGTAAATGTTAGCATGTGTGCACAAATAGTCTAAAAACTGAAAAATATTTGTTGCAGAGAAAGTTGAGGTGGGGAAAATTCTCTATTACCGATAAATTCTCGGGAGGTGAGAAATGGAGTTGCCGAGAACGACAAGAAATAGTGTTCTCCGCAAAATTCAAGCTCTGTTACCTAGAAATATCAAATTCAGGGACAGGAACAGGAGGGACAGGAGCATCGCTATTACCGATATCGGGAGATGACTTGCCGAGAAAACATTAATTAGACGTCCCCGTAAAACTTAAACTATTTCATAAATTTAATTTGCATATATAAATCTACTGAGCAATCGTTCAGCGCATATCAGGCTGTGATCCGCCCACTCTTGGTACCCTTGTATGATAGTTTGCGTTCGTGTCCGCGCTCTTGTAAAATAACCGTCAACTAATACTATTATACTATTGTTTATACTTGCCCCTTGACGTACAAAGATCGAGATAAGTATCTTATATATGCTTATAAATATTTTGACATTGCACGTTACATGGAGAATCATCCTAAGAAGTAGTCATGTCAAGCTGCACAATTATGCTATTGGGCAGGGGTAGATTTACTTAGTAAGAATGGACAAGTTCCAAAAGTATTGGAGTGATGAGTATCAATATTGTCTATGCACGTATATCTGAGATGCGAGAGTATGTCAAAATTTATGTGGGACTGTCAACAAAGAGGAAATTATTTTTAGAATATGAAGACATTCCATAGGATGTGATTGACACCATTACAGCATTTTAGGAAGTCAAGGTTATTGTGATTATTCTCTTAACCCAGATGCCAAACATCGATTTCATATATGAAAATATTCAAGACAATATTGTGAAGCGTATCGTGTAGACAAGAAAAATGTTGATGATAATAAAATTTAATTATAAAAAATGTTATTTGTACATTCCTAAATTGAATATGCCTTGACAAGTATAGGTCAAAAGAAAAAGGTAAACCTGTATCTGCGTATGTATAACTTTATCCTGAGTGTGCTGTTAAAATCGGTTGGCGTAGTACAAAATTTAAGCATTTGCAGTAAGCATTTTTGTGGTGAGTAAACTGTGTTCGATCTATGTAGATGAAATGCATTCGTGTTTTGTAAAGCTAACAAACCCTAAACGGGTAGAGGATTTCCTGTATATATCATTTGATATTGTGACAATGCTGTTGGAAATATAATAAAAGGGAAAACGTGATCATCAGCCCCGCTTAATTTGTGCAAGTCATCTGTGTCATAAATGTAATGACATGGACTCAATCCTTAAATGTACTAACTGTGGTAGTTTCTAAGGCGATACGAACCTTGTATTTTAATACGTGGTTAAAAAGAACAACCGTAGCTCAGTGGTAGAGCGATGGCATAGTATAAAAGAGAGAGAGAGCGTTCGATCCCACCGACCAACACCCTGACTGGGCGTTTTCCAGAGTTTTCCCTCAGTCACATCAGGGAAATGCCGAGATGGTGCCATTTACTTCTGGTTGATACCTTCCCCGATTCTTTCCTTTTCCCTATCTCGGCCTGAGGCTTAGATGCCTTAAGACCATAAATAAAAATTCAAATTCAACACGAGATTTTTATCATTCATGTAGTACAACAGAATCCCAAGTTTAAAAGTTGTGGTTCTTTCTCACAACGATTCTCTGTTTGAGATATTGTTAGTAGCTTGAAGACTCCTGCAAACAGCAACATGATGAGCCATATTATTGCAGGACAGAAAATTATAGTTAATTGTGAATAATATTTCCATGTACTTGTTCCTGGGAGTTAAATTATCCAAATTACCTGAAACTATGGCTTTAGATGCAAATCTCAAGAAAGGAGACTTTCCATTCTTACACAATTTACAATAAGAATTGCAAAGGAAACTTAAGAAAATTGACTTCTTTGATATCGACTCGAAATCCAAAGATAAACGGAAACAACTTAGTATATGGCACCATGAGCGCGTAGAGTCGAAAAATATTTTTTGGTTCTCGCCACGAAATATTGATATCTTATCGAAAAGTTTGTATTCTCACTCTTGCATAACTTCGATTTTTCGGAAGCATTATAGCTAAAATTGACGGCTTTCAGTGCTTCCTTCATGCAAACACCATTGCTGAATATGCTATGGAATGTTTCGTTCTCTCTATTTGCAGGAAAACTGTATTCCAATTATCCAACGTTGGGATTTCCTCATTGTGAAAATGAAAGTAGGAAGGTACAACAATAACTTAAGTATACGGAGCATGAACGCAAAATTAGCCAGGACAGCTGAAAATGATGGTAAGTAAAATTCAAACATTTTAAAAAGGATGGGTAGAATAAAATGATTCGTACTAGGTTCGAATTGTATAAGTGCTATTGGCACGCCCATACTTGTATAACAAAACTTCGAGATCATCCGATTGATGATGAAGATACCTTGCAAGATCGGTGTGATGCGACTTTACCTAGAAAATAATTTATTGAAACAGCTGGTCGTGTAAAGCGTGTGGATCGATAAGAATGTGAATGTGATAAGCATGTTAGAACGTCTCCGGAATTCCAAGCATTCATTCGAGAACAGTGCTGTAATGTTGAAGGACCATTACGTCTTAAGAAGCAGACGAACATAATGTTTTCGCGCGCTGTATAAGTTCGATGATAAGGAATATTTGGAATATCTCGATATGAATTCATTACATCCGTGGGCCATGTGTAAGAAACCTCTCCGTATGGGTCAAGTGAAAATTCATATAGGGAGAAACATGGCTTATCCTGGTAAAGTACATGGAGTCGTATTCCGTAAACTTTTCCATCTATGCGCAATAAGAGATTTCTAGATACAACAAGTTTGTTTCATTTTCTTTTACCTAGATGAAATAAAGTCGGGGTTGATTCAGCTTAACTGTTATTCAGTTACAATGGAGGCAGCGATTAAACAAATTCTTATGCCAGAACATGGTATAATTTATCCAAATAGCCGATATTTTGTCAATGTATTTATTATATGTTCTGAAAAATCGCGTAAGCTTGGCACATAGTCTGTATGAGTTTCAATAAATTTCTCGTAGATATTGTTACATATATCTCCGTAGGATAGTATATTCCATATATGATTTTGTGTAGAATCATTAACATTCGTGAATGCCTGTCATTACACATTCAAAAAGTTACATAAAAATGTAGACGAGGTACATTCTTCAATGCTTCTTATAACACAGTTTGACTCAGTACCTATCTCTGAACAATTATAGTCAGTATATTTGAAGTGCTAACGTCTCCGGACAACTAAGTAAAAAATCAAAATTTCTTCTTTTATTTGCTCCTTCAACCAATCTGGTCGAGCAAATAAAAATGTATATCTTTTTTAAACAATGAGAGCTTAGTTTGTAAGGTTCCTGGATCACGAGTTTCATTCTATATTAAAATGTAAGATGAAACTAGAGATGGGTCGATACTAGAATTTCTCGGTACTCAATACCGATATTTATTTCTGACCTACGATACTCGATACTTCAACATTACAATGCAAATGATATATATATATATATATATATATATATATATATATTATTAACTGTAATATATAAATTAGAGATGGGTCGATACCAGATTTCCTCGATACTGGTACTTAAGGTGTGATGCAGGTTTATTTTCCCGAACTTCAAGTTGGCACTATTGCGTACGAGAGCGAGGAGTGGAGGTGTCCTGCACCCACGTTGTGCATTGGCCAGTCAGTGTTTGAATGCGGAAGAACTAACGGAAAATAAAATTTCTCACCAACCGATCTTTTATTTTCAGTCGGCTTCTTCCCAACCTCTGAAACTAAAAATCTTCCATCATAGTATTTTTCTTTCGAGCACTTAAGAATTTTTGGTTTCAGTATTATATTCAGAAAAAGAATATTACTGCTCGTATTTTGCTTACTCTACTTATTTTTTCAACATAACGCGAAGTGAGTGCGGAAAAAGCAAATATAGGATAAGGTGAGGGGGTAAAATCAGGCACTTTCCTGTCCCGATTTTTTATTGTGTGTATTAATGCTTTTATTCAGTACTCAATATTTCTTAAGCCGTTATGAATTTCTTCTACACTTCCAGAATTTCTTATGTCAACAACTAGAGAAGGGTTGACACCAGAATTTCTCGATACGCCCGATACTTATTTCTAACATTCGATACTTGATATTCGATGTTCCATACTTTCTCACAATGTCTTTCAATGTATTAAATAATACATACATTAATTAAAATTAATATGTAAGTGTATTACCGTCTATAATTTATGATTTACCTTTGTCCTGAGTCATAGATGCCTAAAAACCATAAAATTCAAATTCAAGAAGCTTTAAGATGGAAGTTATAGACCCAACGTTCTACATTTTGATAATCTTCAGAGAAAATATTAGTGTCAAAATGTCAAAGTAGCGAAAAAGTACCGACTTCATGACCTGAAGTATCGATCGATACCGATGCTTTGCAAGTATCAGTGGTATGGAGGTACCGGAAGTATCGTGAACCCATCCCTACTTGAAACTAACCAAAGAATACAAACATTACATTATATTTCGGATTAAAGATCTTGCCTCCCCTCTCCACCATTTTTATATACTGTTCGAGTAAAGTATGTATATTTGTAAAGAAGTAAAATGTTTGGCCACTTCTTGTACACGGTTACTGTTCCTTCAGCTTCAGAACAATAAAGAACCGTTTCTACCAAGCGCCACAATTTGTCCAGTGTTAGAAACATGTTAGTTAGCTTCGTATAAGGCAAAAGTACGTTAAGGAAGCTAGAAATAACTATCATGTGTCCTTGAGATATGAAGCCTGACCCAGAGATGCGTAAATCATAAATATTTTTACTTTAAATATTCAATGCGAAAACTTGTCCTTTTTGCAAGAGTGACTGGGGTTGAACGTTGTGCCTCGCACGTGAGCGGTTTTCGCCATAGCTATCAGTGTGTTACATAAAATGTGCTCTATAGTGTGTCTACAAAAGTGGCCACCGTGGACATATTTTTCAAACAAGTATCGTTACAAGAGAGTAATAAAAATGTATTTTCCAACATTAACCCCTTTTCTTTTGAATGTTTGACCACAGAATGTTGTCATCGTTCACACTAGATCAGACTAGGTATGAGTGATCGTTCGTAAACGATATTTTTAATCCGACCACTGGTTCTATTTCCGTCTTCCTGCATAAAGTAGGCTATATGAAAAATATAACCGAATATAAATTGTTTCTGAAGAACGTTCTTCTTCAGAAAGGTAATATGGCTATATCCAGGTTTGAAATGTCCAACTTTTATTTCTATCTGCATTTTCTACTATCTATTTCAGTATTTCTGCGGAAGAGCAATCAGTGAGAAACGGCATTCCCTGAGGTAAAAAGTAAAACTATCCCGTGTGATAGGCACGTGTGGTGAACTGTGTATGAGGTACTTAGAAGTAGCGTCCTACATATTGTCAACTTACGATAGTGAGGTAGGGGTGACCCGTCCCATGCTCGACCACCTTTATCTTGTCAAGGTGTCCAGAAGTACCAAGGAAAGATTTGATTGGAGGTTGAGTATTCCATACACTGCCAATCATGGCGATACTGCGAGAAAAATCTCCAAATTCTTGTCCTGGGTTTGAATCCGGGTTGTACGATTGATAATCTGAAGCACTATCGCCTAAGCCAAGGTAAATTTTTCATTCCATCAGACAACAACAATATTCGTTTATTCTATATAACTAGGTATACAATCACTTTTTCTCTATTTCTGTTTTTTCGTAAAGAATACATATAATAGTGAGTTCGATCCTTGATTCCTACAAAGATAAAACGACAAATAAATCCATGTTGTACGAGAACAATGTTTATGCAGCAAATGTTAAAATTACTCAGATATAAAAATATTAGTTTCTCTAATTTCCCATTTTCATAGGCAGATGGTCTTTCGTTACGCTTTATCTCAACACATGGGGTTCACGGTGGTTCAATAGTAGAGCTCTCACCTCTGGTGCTTGGGTTCGTTGGTCAAACCCTGCACGTGCTATGTGGGATTGTGGTGGACAAACATCCTGCACATGAGTTTTTTTAAGGTTTTCCCGTTTCCTCCCGTTTTCTTCATTTCACCAGTTCATCCCATCATCATCCAACTGGCCTGAACGAGAGTTACCTAAGGGCCTTAAAAATTAAATTCAAATTCATTTCAACACATTGATCTAATCATATATGTAAAGAAATATCAAATCTACATGAAACATTGTCCTATGTGAATTATAATTCAAGCAGAGTTGCACTACTATAACATACAATGCAAAGTGGTATAGAAAAATACAACTCTCTTTCCATCTTTTTCTTGTTTTATCTCACCCATTATTTCGGCTGTCATCAGCCATGTGAAACAAGGCTCTATGAGTGTATGTGTGAGTATGTATATGTACCAAAAAGTCAAAAGCGTTAGCCCTCATCACCAAGAATGATTCATCACACATTGCACTTGTATAGGAGCAGAGAGGAGTAAACCCGCATATTCAAAGGACATTGCGGGTGAGATGATTCTTTCTTTTTGTGTCTGTGTGTCATTATTTACGATATATCCAGTAAGGGAATAATTATTTTCAGAGATCTCTCACGCCCTGGTCGGGAATGAATATAAAATTATCACACGAAACTGCACGGGAGTTTCTACACTGATGGAATATATATGGTCCAGTATAACTACGGAAATAGAAGGGTAACTTTGTATCTATGTATACTCTTCAATCAACAGAGGAAAGTGTGCCGGACCTGAACTGGAAATGGAGTGTGAGGAAGAAATCGTCTCTTTCCCTCGTAGACACAAAAATTATTCATTAACTTTCGCTGATCTAATTAAAAATTCTTGTCGACTTCAACCGTCCGGGAATCTACACCCCTCCCTCCCCCTCTTGTGCATTAAAAGTAGTAGAGGGAAGGAGTTCTAAAACATATCATGTGGGGCCAGCGAAAATCCATTCCTTCTTTTCCTGCTTTTGTTCCTAGACACAGAGGAGAATATACTGTCCAGTCATATGTATGTCTTTGATATTTTATGTGAATTGAGCACCTGACAGGAAATGAGAATAGCTATGTATGGATCGTGGGTTCGATTCTGGATATTGATATGGACGCAATATGATAAGCAGCAAAATAATTCATTGTTTTGAATATAGTGTGTTAAATGTACTACTATATTAATAATTTATTAGAAATACCTTTATTTTACTAATTTCAACCTATAAGTTGAATAGTATGAATCAACTATATATTGTAAGAAGACTTCCGATTTCAAGAGAATGACTATTTAATTTACCAATTATCGAAGGTTGTGTAATGAGATGACTGTTATTTCCAGGAGAAAAGAAAAAAAGCATTAAAATATAGTTACTATATCCCTGTGTAATAGAAGGAAGGAAGTTTCACATGAGCTGAAAAGCATTCTAGTTAATTCCTTACTATACGCACTATAGTCAATTAAATATACACCTTTCCGTTCTGTCAGGCTTTCCCCACGTTATGCCATTGGTCGTATGTATGCATTCACCTCACATCTTCGTTTGCCGCCATTGTAACGGAGTATCTTCCGACAACTAGGTCTCACCACGTCACACATTACAATATTTCACGATATAACATATAAATGACTCTGTCTCCTGTAAAATTATGTCATATTTAGCGTATAAAGCAAAGTCACGAAGTAATGCCGAGCTAGCGATAACGTGTTAGAGAAACTTTGTTGATTTCATCCTTTTCTCACCATAATACGCTATCATAAATTTTTACATCACTCGTACATGCTTCGCGCATGTCACCATGTCCCCTCCTAAGCTTCTCCTCCCACTACGTCACGTTCTTTTATTCTAGTTCCATTTCAATGTTCTATTTTCCACTAATAACTCTCGCTCTCACTTTTAACGTTTCCCACCCATATTGCAATGTATTCAACATAATTTATGTTGATCCTGTAAGTTGATTTAGAAAATAAATCAAATCAAATCAATAAATATCAATAGAGTTATGCATGAGAAAGCCTGGAAAAGAAAACTGAGTTCATTATAAAGAAATGGAATATTTTAAGTAAGTCTACAAAACAACGAGAAGAAGCTTTATGGACGAAAAATTGGTTACAGATTTTGTGGACGGAAGGTGCAGTAATTGTAAAGTTGAAAATCAGTTGAGGATTAGTTTATATTCTTTGATTTAAAATTGCATGTTATTTTTTCAAAACATATTCCTGGTTTTAGAATTAGATATTCTTCATTTGGCAACACCATGAAGAAATGTGTGCGCAAATTGTAGCTATTGAAGAGGAGGAGGGGTAAAAATTTCGGCTACTTTAAGAAACTGTGTGTAAATGTAATACCTTCTAAGAAGTGTACACAAAGTGTGTTCAAAGGCTCAGAAAAACTTTGTTCTTGAATAATGGTACGCTCATTGAAAATGTTGTGGCCTATATATCGAGTTTTAACAAGTAATGTTTTTATATAAAAAATAACACTTAAGAAATGCATATATCTTAAAGAAGTAATATGTGTAGAACACAATGGTACAGGGACATAACTATTCACATATAAATTAAAATAGTTCAATATTAATCCGATCATTAGAAAGTCGAAGTTGCTCGCCTGTCCATCTGGTTAGCTTGAAATAATTACCAGATACACACGATTAGCACTGGTAGAAAAAAGCTAAATGAAAAATCCTGTAATTCGAAATGTTTGTTAAGTTTCTGCTTCGTTTTAAAATATGTGTGAATACAAGGGATTGAAATATTAAAGAATAAGAAATTAATTTTCTATAGAAAATAATCAAATATCTCCGTTACCCTTGTTAGTGAAACTGCTTTCTCCTCTCTAATATGTTTAAGTAACCAGAGAGACAAACAAGTGCAATTTTTTAGAAAGCTATATGTAGGATATTCAATATTTTGTCATTGGAATGTTGAAAGCAATGCTTACGTAAGATTAGCTTAAAATATATTATGTAGATTTAAAGAGTTTTCTTTAGAGTACGTGATAACGATAAGAAATTTTACAAGCCTTACACAAGCACAAGGGGTCCACACTTTGCGATCCGAGAAAGGTGATCGTAAAAATGACTAAACTTGTGTTTATGTAATAGTTAAACAAGCCCTGAGGGATGACGTCTCTCGGTGATCACTCTAGAAATGGAAAAACCTATGCCCAGTGCTTTAATTTAGGTACTATTCCAGCATTCGACATATTGTTATTATTATTATTATTTCTACTATTACCACCACCACCACCACTACTACTACTACTAATAATAATAATAATAGTTAGCTGTAAATTTTAAAAGAAATAATATATAAGAAAGAAAGGATATTTAAATGAGTTCTTAAATATGCACATAGAATTCTACTAGTTTCGCGTGGACACTTTAAACTTGGCGTTAATTGGCTAGTTGCACAAGCTACGCCCCCAGTTGTAATAACCGTGTAGTAAATGAAAATACGCTTCCCGAGATAATGATGTTGCCCTGTCGCAAAAAATCACACGTGACGGTAGACCCAGATTCGATGTAAGAGTATAATCTAGTTCATTCAATCCTATGTAGCTGTAATGGGAGTACCAGTAACGATATTAATAATTTGCAGGCGAAGTTTCTTTTCTCGGTAAGTCGAGAATATAACCGCTAATGAGAAACAGAAAATGTGTGTGGTAAAAATAACAACGGTAAATTTGGCAGTAGTAAAAATGACCAGATGAAACTGCAAAATATGGAATTGGTAAAAATGATAATCGAAAATGGATTGGCAGGATCATAATGTGAGGGATTATCTGAGGATTGCAGAGTTAAAAATGGCAGAATTTTCTCCTTTCCTTTGGAGAACAAAAAAGGATTGCAAGTAAAATAGTACAGTCGAAACAATCAGATATCGTCCTAAAAGTATACTTATAAAAGAAGTAAACTGAATTTCCCCTTTAAGGATAATCTAAAGCAACGATCGCCAACAAAAGATGGCAGCACTACCTCCGTATACGTCTAATGTATTTTCACTGTTAAACGAAATTTCCTTGCTGCTCCTACAAATTCAAGCCTAGAGAGTTCAAATTTTCAGGGAAGAAAGTTCATAATCAATTCAAGAGCATGATCGATGCCGATTTTTTAATTTTCGTTTTTGTTCATTGTTGAAAGAGCTTCATTGTTATAGGTTTCGATATTCACAACAACAATGAAGTTTTTTCAACAATGAACTAAAACGAAAATACAAAATCGGCTCTTGAATTGGTTATGAACTTTCTTCCCTGAAAATTTGAACCCTCTAAGCATTAATTTATATGAGCAGCAAGGAAGTTTCGTGCAACGATAAGAATACATTAGACATATACAGAGATAGTGCTGCCATCTTTTGTTGGAGATCGTTGCTTTAGATTATTCTTAAGGAAAATTTTAAAATTACATTTTAACTGCTGTGAAGCTGCTTTTATACCCATTCTTCCTCTTTTTCAAATACAAGCCTGTCACTTTTACCCTTCCCAAATTTAAGTCTGCAATGTTATCCCTACCATGTTTTTCGCCTTATCATCAGGGATAGTATCGACTATCGATTGGCGAATATAGTGATAACTTTCAATCCCAGAAATTTGATAAATTTCCATGCAGTAAAACATCAATATATTTATTTATTTATTTAGAACACAACAGGATAACCTAATTACAATGTTCCATATTTTAGATTATTGTCACCGATAGGAGTACAATCAACATACAGTATTTTTTTACAATGTTATGAATTTGTTTAAGATTCATGTTATGAAAATCAATTTCCTCGACTCTTTTACTTATGTCATTATAGGTTGCGCTCATTCTCCAAGTTGGTGACTTTTGCATAATATTTGTTCGCGGTTTTCTTATAATAAAAGAATCCTGAGTTTTTTGTTCTGGTTTTGGTTGATGGGACATGTATCTGAAAGTTTGAGAGCAGATTTATACAATCTATTCTATTTGTAAACACTTTATATAGAAAAATCGTTTCATGAAGAGTACGTCTGTTCCCAAGACTCATCATGTTAAAGTTTGTATTTAATATTTTTTTGCTGTCAGTTCTCGGATAAACGCCTGTTTCTTTGTATACCAGGAATCTTAGGAATTTTGCTTGGATTTTTTCCAGTTTGTCTGAGATATGTGCAGTACTTGGATTCCAGATAATGGTAGCGTATTCAATTTTTGATCTTATATATGTTTGAAATGGACGTATGAGAGTTTCTGTCTTCCTGAAATCCTTTCCCATTCTTATTATTAATCCCAGATTTCTATACGCTTCGTTAACAACTTTGTCTACATGAACGTCAAAAAGCAATTTGGAATCAAATATTATACCTAGATCCTTTATTGTTTTGGTGTATGGTAGAGGCGTGTTATTAATTTTATATTTGAAATGCACGGCTGTGTGACGTCTCGTAAATGACATTACATTACATTTGTGAACATTAATTTCAAGTGAGTTATTGCTACACCATTTAACTATTTCGTTTATGTCAAGCTGTAGATTTTCACAATCGTTCATTGAATTGATAGTAGAGTAAATTTTTAAGTCGTCAAAAAATAAAAGTTTGTTAGGTGTTTTGATACATGCAGGGAGATCATTAATGAACAATAAAAATAATAGGGGTCCTAGGTTCGACCCTTGAGGCACTCCGGAAGATACAGGATATTGTTTTTAAAAAGTTACTGCTGCTATTCTACTATCAATTGCGAAGGTTCCGATCCCTTGATAGCCTTCTAGGCCTACAAGCAACTGTATTTTTATAAAATAGGATGCCAACACTGACGACTGGAGCACATAGGGACAGGAAAATCCACAGTACTTCTCTATTGTGTCAAGTGATGTTCGTGCTAAGTTTGATGCTGATACGTTTAAGGTAGTGGAAACAATTTGAAAAATTGAATTGTATACAAAATAGATTAGAAGCACTGACAACTGGGGTGCTTCGGGACAGTGACACCCACAAAATTTCTCTATTGTATCCAATAATAGCTACGCCAATCTTGGTGCAGAGAGGTCTAATTTAAATAATCGAACTTAAAAACAATCGGTTGGCAACACTGATCTTATGCACCAATCAAGACTGTTCTGGCCGCTCTGAGCGTAGTGTTACCCACGAGACAAGACGAGACAGATAAATTGTTATAGAAAACGAGACGAGACAGAGCTCTCGTGATGTAAAATATACATCTTTTCGATACAAGACCCTCTCTGGACAAGACATTCCCGAGAAGAGACAGACTAGGGTCAATATTTATGAACCACTCCCAAGAGATGGGTGGCTTCCAGGAGCATTTCATTTCAATGCTCCTGGAACCCACCCACGTCTTCGGAGTGATTCATAAATATGGCCCTTAGTCTAGCCAAGCCTTTCCAAACTATATCTCAGTCATGTCTCTACACATTGTGGTTTATGAAATGTATTTTCTGAACACTAGTTGGCAACACTGAACGGGGTGTTCGGGAACGAGGACACACAGTATGTTTCTATTGTGTTGAATAATATGTATGCCAAGTTTGGAGCAGATAGGTATAACAGAATGGAAGCATTTTGAACCACGATTTATTAGTTGGAACACTGAACACTATCAAGACTTCCGACCGCTCTGAGCTAGAATAGTAGAGTAACTTTCGAACACCACCTCAGGTATTTCCCTACACCTTGTAGTTCCTAGAGATTTAATTTCTGGACACGAACGGGCGTATTTAGCGGAATTACAGGGTATCTATTCCTATAACTTTGCTATCAAGGACCTAAACTAATGTTGCACCACTGCATCTGCCTGTATGTAACATAACCCCTGGATGAGAGTCACTAATATGCTTTCGAGGCAGGGTTCTAAGTCAGTGACTCAGTAAGCAACAACAGTGCCCGACTTTTCAATTTCTCGATTGTTGTAATGGCTAGGTAGAAGGTCATTTATTTGAGATTGGTATCAAAATGAGACAACTTCATTTTTTTATATTTTGAAATATTGATTCATTCTTATCAATTGTTGTGCGTCAAATTCGATTCAGCAACTGTTTTATTTTACAATGTACAGGACACGTCGAAAATAGGATTTAAAAATGAAGTTTGGTATCAAAGTCAGGACAACTCCTGCTTTGGTTTCAAAGTTAGACAACTTATCGAACAGTCAGTGAGATGGCACGATTTCTCTCCTATGTTTCTATCATACACTGGAAATCAATATGGCGACAGTTCATTAACACTTCTTGAGTTTATGGTATTATTGTTCACTTGTATGTCAAGAACAGGCTATTATTTTGTTGTTTTTCCAATAACAATAAAAGTTAACATTAAATAAGTTTCCTCAAAAGAAGCAAGGAAGTGCTGTGTAATAAATGTTAGTGAAAACGTACAAAAGAGAAATTCCGAGTCCCCCGTGATCATTTTTACAGTAACCTACTGGCAAATATTTCCAGTGATTCGACATTACTTTTCAGCAACACAGTTCATGTATGTTGTAAAGTTTTTCTTCGCGTTTTAGGGATCAACAAGAAGTGGTGTATAAAATTACAAATATAAATAGGAGGCGAAGAAATGATTATAGTATTAAAAATAGAGAATTTAGTATTCTGGTGTGAACGGAAGATCCGGGCTCCGAGTCTCATATTACCAATTAGGGTCTACACTTTTAGCTATCTATGTGCAAGTGATTTCTCTTAAAAACATAGCAGACCCATACCAATAGTTTTCTGGCACACAGTGTGAACGCATACAGGTAGACCTACAGTAGCTATAGCAAAGAAGTTGGTCATTTTTTGAGACATGGCTTGCAATAACCCCTGCTAGTTCCAACATCAATGAACTAAGAGATATCCAGCACCTTCTGGACAAGCATTATGGAGCGAATTACTACAATCTTCAACATTTGCAATAGTATCGCAAGATAATTGATTGCAACACTATAGGCAACGTTAAAGGTGTTGATGAAGAATGTGAATGGTGCGAGTGTATGAAATTGGACCTTTCTGGTTATAACGAACTGGTGCTTGATATTCTATAAAAGGAAAAATTTCACTCAAAAATACCTAACACTCTTGCTCTAATTTCTAATAGCTTACAGCTGATGTCTGTGAAATGAAATATTTTTCTTGAATGTGTATACATATAACATAATTTTGTATTGTGTCTATTCGAAGTTTACATTTCCTTCATAACTGTCATTCGAAGTTTACATACCGGTACCTTGTGTGTATCTCTCTTTGTTTCAAATACAGTTTTCACGTACCTAAAGCTTTTTTTTTTAATTTTCCTGTGATGATGTTTTCGAAAAATAATGTCCATAGAAAGTACAAAGCATTAGTTTAAATTTATGAGAATAAGCCCAGTCATAAATTTTAACTTGATGACAGTTTCAAAAGTGGACACTTTTGATGCAAGGGTGGTAACCTTCAGGTTCAAAAACAGACACATCGTAACGAAATAGGTTAGTTCATGTTAATATACGATAAATTAAATAGAAATTAGATTTTCCTAACAATGACGTCGTCAATTCATTCAGCGAGTCAGTGTTTTAGAACCGTTGGTGTAAAGTCAGAAGTATGGTATGTATGATTGTAGCTACCCCACAGGATACTTTTGCAGGGTATCTAAGAATACTCACGCGGAACTTAGTCGTAATACATTAAACGATACAAGAACCAATATACAAAATAGTGCTCGGAATTGGGGACTGGAGCCCCGCTTTTTTGTGTGGTGTCGAAGAATATTCGTGTCAAATTTGGTGGGAACACGTTAAATGGTTCCCATGATATCACAGACAAAAGTGCTGGGGGGTTGCGGGGTTGGAGGTGAATGCGAGATGGGGATCTCCGTAGTAATTTTCTAAGACGTCGAAGAATATTCGTGCCAACTTTTTTTTTTCGGATACGTTGAACGTTGTAGAAATCTTTGTCGAAGATACATATATCTTTACTTTTAAATATATAGAAAGGGAATTTATACAAATTTCAATATTTCGGGAAATTTGGTCTTTTGTTGGTCTATTTTGACGTTTTCGAAAACAATGATGTTATATCCATTAAAAGAAATATTCGAATTTTACGTAAATCCCACTGCCCATTACACTTGACAGGCTACTGTAACATAGGTATAAACTAACAATGTAACACACACAGAAATGCAAAACAAATGTGGTACTTTAAAGGGACCAACAAAAACATAATGCCATATCACTGTATCAAATGTAAAAAAAAATCTTGAAAGATTTGTAAATCTACATTAAATCTGTAATTTGTAAATTTAGGCGATTGTAATATGGCCGGCCGCGAAGCATAAATCCGTTTCAATTGACCTGCCTTTATTGCCACTCTATATATCCACGTTCAAAGTGGGAAGTATATATAAATATTTGTTTTGTTGTTTGAATAAATAAAATAGTATTTGTGGGCATGCATCAATGGATTCAGCAGAGTTTATTAATCAAGCACTATAGATCGTATAAGAATCACCTGTGAAATAACAAGGTCATGTATTGGTTTGTATTATACCACTATGATCAAAGCTTGAGGATTTAGACAATATTATCCGATTGTTAATGATGTCTTATGTGCTTTTGAATTTATTATGTTGTATCGAATAATTTTACGTATTTTTTTTAGAATTGGACTTCCTAGTTCTAACGAGACCCGACTGACAGATCAATTTGTCAGACAAAAATTTGTTGGGCTCGTTTTTAGCTACGCTCTTATATTCATGGTTTGAAGAAAGTTAAATGATTCAGCTAAATTATTTTGTAACATTGAAACGTCTGTAATAGCACTTCAATGCAGCAGATGGCAGCAATTTATGACATTACTGGTAAAGTTATTCTGAGAATTCTTTATGGTTGAATTCCTTTCATTTATTTAATGTTCGAAGTTCTAATGATGTTTCATGATTTACTTGTACTTACTATGCTCTGAATTAGTGAATATTATTTAATGTTTTACGTAGTAACATGTATGAAGTATAAATTATAAATGTATTATTTATATAGATAGCTGAACTTACGGGTCATAAACGTTCCTTTCCCCATGTCGGTTATCTAGTCCAAAAATGCCATAAAGACAGCTTGATCCTTTAGGGCCAAAAAGGACAGTGATGATATCTGAAGACCGAAATTGAATCCATGGAACTTCGTGAATTATGACAAAAATAGGAGATTGATCACAGAGGTATTTGACCCTTGTATTGAAATGATCTTGCGTTCTCTATACAGGCATGTGGAAATTAAAGGAACACATAGGAAGCTCATCTTGGAACAAGTTTTTATTTCATCTGCAATCAGCAATTTTACTTCAAGCCCGGAAATTCATTGTGATACGGATAGTCCCAAGATATATTAACTCGTATCTAGTTCGGCATTCTGTATCAGAATCAATTTAAGTAACACATAGAATGTTCCTTAGTTCAAAAAGTTGGAATCCTTGCAACAATGCTAGTTTAAGGATCATATCCATGGCTACTTATCATCACATCCATTGCAACCAGTGATTTTTACTACAGCCTAATCCCCACAAATCATCATCAACATACACCCTAATATTTTTAATCAGACCCCGTACACTCTGTTACAGATGATTCTACAGTATCATTCCACTGGACTGAAATGTGAACACCCATCAGAAAGAAATTGCAGCACCCCCTAATTTCAAAATCCTGAGACAATCTCTGATTGCAACCTTGAAACAGGTGCATCGCCCAGCCACAAACGATGAAGAAGTGGCACGGAAAAATTTATGTGTGGAGGAAGGAGGATGGATCACCATATATTATTCTAACTGCTATTTAAACACATAAAAGTATATTTTAAGGTAGGTGTAAAATGACGGTTGAACCCTAGTCTCCCCCTGTTTACGGCGTGCCTTGAGTTTTTTTTTCCTTTTTAAGATTTAGAGTTACTGGGAGTAAATTTTTTACAGTAACGGTACATCTTTAGTATTCAAGTAATGTTCTCCATGCTTTCCAGCGACTTGGACCATAATAATTCTGGAATTCCTCTGCGTGTGTTTACAATAAATATAGCTCACAAGTTACCTTATTCAATATATCGGAGATATGTAAAAACAGGACGGAATTAATCCAATCACGAATGGAGAACAGCATTTTCACAAACATGATTGCCATTAACTTCTCTACATTATTATTACAGAGTACTCCTCTCGACCACCTAGACTAATGTTCTAAGATATTTCTCAAGTTTCACCAAGCGAATGTAAGGATAGTACATACTTAGACTTCGATCTGACAGTTAACTTTCCTATCTCTAGCTCAGAATGATGCTCGCCAAGGTACATCAGTCAAACCTCTACCTGTCTAGCCTATACAATGTAAACATGTTTTTAAAAATAAGCGAAATATCAATATAAATAACTTTCTATTAATAGAACTCAATATTAGAAACAACGAACATCAAGACACGGTAATAGATATGAAAAACACATTAAGAAAATGAAAAAACAAATTGGGAAAATAGCTAAGGAAGAATCTATTTCGATAATATATAAGATAAAATTAATTTTATGGGTGGTAACAGCACTATGGACCTATTTCAAGACGTTAGAAATAGAATTGTGAGTTTAAATACAATTGTTTGCAGCATAAATGATAGGAAAGGAAATAATGAAAACAAAAGAAAGACGGAAACTAAAAGGACATAAAGGGAAAGAAAACAAATAAAAAGAAAACAAAAACAAAGAAAATTAAAAAGAACAAGGAAATGAAAAGTGAAGAAGAAAATTATAGGAAACAAAGAAAGAAAAGATATTGAAAGAAAGATAAAGTGAAACGAAACTAAAACAAGGAAATTGAAAAGAGTAGAAAGAAAAGGAAATAAACAGAAAAAATAAAAAGGAAAAGTTAAGGAATGAAGGAAATGGCATTTAATTAAAAATAAAGAAACAAAAATACGAAGAGAAAGAAACAAACGAACGGAAGAAAATGTAAAGGGAAGGAAAGAATGGAAATTGAAATGAATTTCAGTAAAAGTAAATAAAGGAAAGGAATGAAAGAAAAGTGTACAGAGAGGAAACCAAATCATTAGAATTGGAAGTGTGGATAAAGAAAAGAATGAAATGGAAAGAAAGATAAAATGAAACTAAACTAAAAGCAGGAAATTGAAAAGAATCGAAAGAAAAGGAATTGAAAAAAAATTGTAATCAAAATAGAAATGAATTAAAGAAAGTGAAAAAGAAGGAAGTAAATGAAATTTAATTAAAACTAAAGGAAAGAAACAGAAACGAACGAGATAAAATGAAAAGAAAAGGAGAGAACGGAAGGGGAAATAAATTTCAGGTAAAGGAAATCAAAGGAACGCAAGAAATAAAGTGTACTGAAAGGAAATCAAATTAGTAGAAAATAAAGAATGTGTAAAAAAGGAATGGAAAAACAATTAAAATGTAAGAGAAACGAAATAAAGGAAAGAATGACAGTGAAGTTTAGAATCAACAGAGTCAAACATACCAACTTTAAGCAACAAGTAATACAAGAAGAAAAAACTGGACATAAGAAAGCACATAATAGTAATAAATACAAATAGGTTGATACAAACTCACAAATAGAGCAAAATGCAAGACGCAACAAGCAAATAAGAAACAAAAATATATGAAAGTAATCAATTCTAAAATGTTTCCTAATTATAAACTATCTCCTGTAAATATAATTAAATATATTATTATCTTACTTTGACTTAAAGCTCCTGTTGGTAGTCCAATCAGAACAGCGATGAACACGGTATTAAAAATACTGCTTGTCATGGCCATTTGATTCATGCTTGTCTCAAACTTAGCAATCAGATGATGTTCATTCCTCCATTCCTGTTGTGCGTAAAATCACTTCGATACAAAGATAAGGAGAAAAAAGCATTGTTTTCCATACTGCCATAGTTGAGTGTTCTGTTAATAACGTTCTGGTATCTGTATTCTCTGAATTTCAGCCTTTAAAGCGTGGCTCTCTACCTCATTGTTTTAAGTTTTGCTTTGACGACAGAATTATCGATATGAAGTGAACGACAAACACAACTACCATGGACTGAGAGTGATTTAGTTTTCTGTCATTGCTTATAAACTATGGTATATTCTCTGCATACTTATATGGAATATAAAATGAAATTTATTCTCACATATTCTAACATACATATATATATACATTTAAAGTTTATGTAACTTCCGTTTGACTTTGAATTATTTCATTGATGTACATTTTACTTTTGTTTTCCTGCTTTATTAGATATTATTGCTTCGTTTACATTAATACAGAAAAAATCTCGTTTTTACAACCTTCTGTAATGACATCGTTACGGTACAAATCAATTGCTGCCTGAAGCCTAAGCGTCATAATCTAACAAGCATTGGCAATTAATGTTTGGTAATTTTTTTAACAACTCTAAAACAACAGACATGTTTACCGAGATACAGAATGTAATTAGTGATTTTTCAAATCAATAAAAGTGTACTGTAACGTATTGTACGAAAAGAAGCGATGCAGAAAGAATTGTTTTTAAGTATATCGCAAAGATTACTAAAAAAAACATGTCACTGAATATACTGACCAAAGGTTTGCTAACCGAACAATATTTTTTAAAAAAATCCCGCATAGTCGCTACATATTTGTTTTCTGTTATGTGAACCAGTCATGTGGTTTATAATCATGTAAAAATGTGTTTGTGTGTGGTTTCTTTCACATTAAAATGACTTGTTTGTTTTGATTTCTACAGCAATTTTGTTCAAAGTACAATGGGACGGAAACCTTGGTTGAATAACAGATTATCTCATACACGACTCATTTGGTAGAGTTTAATGGTCCCTGCACAAAGTTATATAGTATTAATTACGATTATTTGAATTGTCCAATTCGATCAGCAATTGTTGAAAACTATAAAATCAGATACTATTTATTTAAACCTTTTAGAAATATACGGTCACTTAGAAAATTAAATATCGTATCAATATTGAATTCTATAGATAGTTTTTAAAAAGTTATACTATGAATCAACATTTTCAAAATTAAAAATTAGCAATATATTTATCAATAAAAGACGTTTTCTGGCTAACAGCTGAACTTTTAAACAACATAAAAATTTAAAATTTTAGCAGTTTTTTTTTCGATAAATTAAATAAATCTTACTATCAGTGTTAAGTTTATAGATAAATATTTACTAACTACTTAGTAAATAGTACTTGTTTTGTAATATTTAGCTATCTACAGTCTACAGGAAGTTACCTCAAAATATCAGTGATATGATTGAATTAATTAAATATTTGGGTTGCACTTTAGGTACTCCTCCGGATCGTGATGGTCAGGTTCGAATGGGTTAACGTAGCTTATATTGGTTAGTTTAAGTCAACTTTAATTGGACTTAACGTCTTTAGTTCTTCGAAATTAGATCCTAAGTAATGTACCGAACACAGTGATTTCTCGTTCGGGGGAGTATCCAAAGAGCATCCAAGATTTGTTAGAATAAGAAATAATTCAAAACCATAGCCTGTGATGTTTTCTACAGTGTTTAGAAGGTAAATCAACTTGATGAGTAATATCTTTTTCTTTTTCTAGGGGAGAACCAAACGTAAAATGGTACTGTAGAACTATTATGGACATACTGGAGCAGAGCTTATTTATTGTGGGAAATTATATCAAGAGTGTAAGTTATGCAACCACATAAAATATTTGTGAGACTTTTGACTCCGACACCGTAACGTTTAGTATTAATGTACCTGAACATCTCATGAACGTCTTCGACACACCGTGTTGACAGAAGAGAACTTGATAGACGTTAAAGCAAGAATAGTTATGGGTCGTAAACACCTATCCGATGGCTTTCAAGTCAGAGCGGTCTATCTGTCGGAAGTGCTATTAAAACATTGAGGTTGCCATTATTCGCTCTGTGTATCACCTGGTGGAAGAGATATCGAGGGTAGACTGGATTACTATCACTGGTCTCCTTGAAATGATAAGTTCTATTTGGAACAAGCTTGATGACTGGTAATGGTAATTTTAAACATTGTTTTTCATGGGTGAATACTTTGATGCATAGAATTCTCGGGCCTTGGTCACAGGAAATCATCGATATGTAGCATGAGACGTCACTTCACAGAAAAAGTTGTTTCTGGCACGCAACTTCATGCCACAAACATTTTATAAATATATTTCACTATAAGACATGACTATTTCCGCATAAGAAATTCGCACACGCATTGTCTAGTATACATTCCGAATGCAGAATCCAACTTCCAATGTGTTACCACACGGAAAGCTTGAAAGCTTGGAACCTTCCTACTCTTGTGTTGCGTTATTTTCTAAAAAAATATTGTTTTAAGTCGACTCGACTGTGACATCTGAATTTGAGTGAAAGTTACATTAGTTGGGTAGATCTTTCATGTGTTTGCTAACTCATAGAATTTTCCTTCATTACTCTGGGTATTACTTACTATACACGCTTGATTCATGTGATATAGAATCTTCCAGATAGATTAAACAAGCGACTACAGTATGTCCAAAATGTCTGCATTTGGTGCATCTGTAGCATCATATATTTTTAATAATCCTTATTATTTCAATAGATTGAGATGACTTTTTACATCAACAACGTAATTTCATGCTTTACTACCATTTACGCGATATAATATTGCAAAGAAAATTCATTAGTTCCGCATTTTTCCTGCCAGGGGGCGCAAAAAACTGTAGTGCCGTACCGAATTTCTTTGCCCTGTCACTTTTCTTCCCCCAGCTCGTCGTCTACTCACAAGTGGATGAACCACACGCCTCAGGCCTCATGCAATGTAGGTGGATGTATTTTGTATTTTGTCCGGACTTTCTTCCTTTTCTTTATCCTTTGTCACCCTTCTTCCAGACAAACCCTTACCACTCCTCCCTCCCTTTCAAATCCAACAACATCAGTGAAGTGTGAAAGTCATTCATTCTTTCGCTCAAGATGGATGAACGAAAGACACAATATTGGAAACGGTATCGAAAAATTCCTTACTCGCGTAGTAGAAGGGTTTTGGCAAAAAAGAGTAAAGAAATAAAGCTGGCACTAGTGTGGAAGACATTCTGAATATTGAAACAACGTTACAAACAGAGATGGACAATAATCAACCATTGTCGATACCCGATAGGAACAAAGATGGTTAGGAGTTCATGTTAAACTGTAGATCCCGTCCTTAGCAACTCTGTAACAATTATTTAATTCTGTGTATATATTGAAATGTGATCGAGCCGCAAATTTTTCCCACCTGACAGAATTGTATATATTATACAGTTTGTTGACTCTCATCATTCAGAAAGGAACTAA